>PVJA010006107.1:0-75121 GCA_004027025.1 Myocastor coypus
TCTTCTTCTTCTTCTTCTTCTTCTTCTTCTTCTTCTTCTTCTTCTTCTTCTTCTTCTTCCTTTAATTTTTCATTCTTCAGTACTGAGGATTAAACTCAAGGCTGTTGCACTAAGATACATCCTTAGGCCTTTTAATTTTTTAGTTTGGGACAAGCTCTCGGTTGCCAAACTGCCTAGAAACTTTTGATCTTCCCACCTCAGCATCCCGACGCTGGGATTACTAACAGGCACCACTACGTCTGACCCACAAGGCGCTAGCTCTTACTGACAATCGTTGGTCAGCTTTGGGGAAGACATGTCAGATGGCTGGAGCCTGCTTGTTTGGGAAAATTTGGATGAGACAGGAAGACGGACAAAATGATTCAGGGGTGAGTGTGCTCGTGCAGGCATGCGCAAGCTAGTGAGAGAGATCTCCCATGCTCCATTTTTAAATTTAATTTAATTTAATTTTTTTTTTGTCCTTTTGAGACGGTCTCGTTATGCAGTTGAGGCTGGTCTTGAGCTCACTTTTGTAGCCCAGGATGGTTTCTAACTTGTACCAACCCTCCTGCCTCAGCCTCCCAAGTGCTGGGATTACAGGTGTGCACCACCACGCCTGGCTCCGTGATCCATTTTGACTCACTGTTACTACTTTTTTTTTAATTTTATTTTTTATTTTTTTTCTTGTTTCAGAACTTTTGTTTGTTTATTTTATTTATTTTTATGGCCATCTCAGCCTGCCCTGAGGGCAGGGCTGGTGCAGCATGTGGTGCCGGGGATCGAACCGCGGTCCCTGCAGCCGCCTAAGCTTTCCTAAGCAGGCGCTTTAGACCACTGAGCCATCCTGCCGAGCCCCACTGTCATTACCTTTAAAGCCACAATCAGGTGGTAGGTTTCCTGGAGGGCTTACTCTAGGATCGTGTCCCCCAGCATCAGCTGGTTGCCCTGGGTTATTGGGAGGTAGAAGAAGCTATCCGGATGAAGCACACTAACCTGATCGATGGTCACAGCTTTCCGGCAGTAGGGCATAATACCCAAGCAGACAGCTAAGAAAGATCAAAGGACATTTGGCTTGTAGTCACAAAGGCTTCTGTCTACAGCTGCCTGGCCCTGCTGCTCAGAGCCTGTGCTGAGTCAGATCGTCCAGGAGGGAGCACATGGAGGTGCAAAGCTGTTTACCTCAGGGCAGCTCAGAAGTGAAGACAGAGAAAGAGGAGGGAAGGCCTAGGGCCCCATATCCCCTTAGAGAGCACAGCGTTAAAGATCACCACCTTCTTCTGGGCTTCATCTCCTCCAAGTTCGGCTGAAGAGCGCTAAAGACCAAGCCTGAGCACACGGCTTTCAGGGGTCTCATCAGATTCCAACTGTAACACTGCCAGTGACATCTGCTTGTTCCTAGCCTCCCACCTCCGCTGTCCTAACCCCCTGCTTACCACATTGCTTCCTGTGTTATCTTTGATGTGCACCTTTCCTCCCCACCTTGAGACTCAAGAAGTTAGAGAAGACATCTCAGATGTCCTGTCTCTGCACGGCACCAGGGGCACACTGTGCAGAGGTCAGTGTGTTCCTGTAGACTCACTGGCTGCTAGTGTCCAAGAGCATACCTCAGAGTGCCAGCCACAGATGGGAATGAGAGGGTGGAACTAAGCTTCAAGATGAATGCCCTGTTAATTGGCAATTTCTTTGGGTTGAAAATGGAAATAAAATCTTAAAGCTTGGGATTTGGGTAAGTTAAACCTTGTAGGATGTACAAAAGAATAAGAACATTTATTCTCTTGCCAAGACAGCAATGATAATGGCAATAAAAAAGCGTGATGGTGTGAGGATTACACAGCAATTTAGGGTGCAGCCAGTTATATATTTATGGGCCTGAATGGCTGCAAAATGCTTCACACTAGAGGAGTTAATGCAGAATGGAAAGCACTCCAAGGCTGAATGACTCTATAGGGGAAATTGTTATTTATGGAGCATTATGCTGTGTATTAAGTAATTTGGTGGTCTAGACTGCAGTTAAAGATGAAGAACAAAAGGTTCTGATGGACAAATTATACTTCTCCAGGTGGTGGAGCCTTTTTGTAATACTGTAAGCATCAGGTAGATTTAGTAAAAGGTATTGTTTGTATAGTGATAGATACTAAATAAAACAGAATGTAAAACTACAGGAGACAATGGTAGCCACAGATACACAGCTGTGCTCCTTTGCAGAGAAGAAAGTGGGGCCCCAGGACCCCCAGGGGAACTCTACAAAGATGGAGCGAGAGAGGCGTGAGGCTGCGTGCTGCTGTGCCCGGTAACATTCAGAACCACAGAGCTACCCAGCATCTGGAGTCAAACAGAGGAAGATGCACAAACCTCCAGGCACAAAAAAGAGCTTCCTATGATGCTGTTTCTCAGTCCTAAGCATGCTTAGGGCTCACCTAAGCACCTCCCTCAGAGGGGAATTCTGATTGAGTCAGTCTGGTGGGGAGTGGTAAGAGTGGAGCAAGGTCTCAGAGATGCTGCTGGTCTGAGGACCACACTTTGAGCGGCCAAGTCTCAACAGAGTAAAAAGCTGGGGTTACCAGACTCAGAGAAGGAATTCTGACTGCTGTGAGAATCTAAATTAAAGACTTGTACCATTTAGCTTGGTCGTTAGCAGTCTGAAAGAGAAATCTAAAATGATGTTGGATATAACCATGTACCCGCAAGACATTGTAAGTCCCACCTAGCAAGAATTTGGGGAAGGCTAGGTCCGATAGCTCAGCAGACTAAAAGGTGTCTGCTTAGGCAGAGCACAGCAGCCAGGGTTTGATCCCCAGAGTGCTTGCTAGCCCTGCTCCCTAGGCACACTGAGATGAGAGGCCGATTGTGGCTGGGCATGGTGGCGTATGCCTGTAATTCCAGTGCTTGGGAAGCTGAAAACAGGAGGATCACTGCAAGTCTGATCTATGTAGTGAGACCCTATAGACCTTGTACTAAAATGTATTAGAAAAAAAAAGAGAATTTGGGGATAGGAAGCTTAAGGCTGGCTCAGTAATTTCTTATGAAATTAGGTTGTTTTTATCTTTCTTTTCCATTATGCTTGTGGGCTAACATTTAAACTCATGTTTATGGTTCATGGTGTCACATCTGATTTCCAGGCAGGAAGAAGGCAGTAGATTCAGGTGCATGGCCTCTAAGGCTATCTTAAAGGGCTTTTCTACTAACCAACTTCTACTCACTCCACACAATCATAAAAGCAATCTCAAGCAAGTAGTTCTTCCTATGAGTGTATACCAGGGTACACCTGCTACACAGCAAACAGTGGAAAAAAAAAAGACAAAAAGGAACTTCTACAAGGCCTTCAGAAACATAAGTAAGCAAAAGAATAAAGAAAAGGGCTCTTGCCATAGTGGAGGTTAAGAGCACATGACCTAACTTCTCAGGCTTAGGAGACTGGCAGGAGCTCAGGAGCCTGGAGTGGCACCTCTGCTCCAGCTGCCCTGTGCTGGGTTCAGTAGGCACACTCCTGTCAGCCTATAAAGGTGGCATTGTCTGCATATAAGCTTTTATGATTTAGATCTAAAATATTTCACCCTAGAGATCTCCTTTTGGGCCAGCCAAATAGCTCAGCAGATTAAAGCACCTGCAAGCAGGCACTGGGGCCAGGGATTTGATCCCCAGGCCTACTGTGCTGAGATGGCAATTGAGACTGGGCGTGGTAGCACGCACCTGTAATCTCAGCTCTTGGGAGGCTGTAAACAGGTTGATCACTATGAGTTCTATCTAGTAGTGAGACCCTGAAAACCCTGTAGAGCATACCCTAAAAAAAAAAAAAAAAAAAAAAGAAAAAGAAAATCTTTTCAGAGGTGGGGTGTGGTGTGAGAAGGCAAGCCCTTAAAATGTGACCTGGAAGGAGACAGTCTCGCCTCCTCCAGCTCCTGCCTTCGTTTAGTGCTTCCTGGCTGCCGTGGTGTGAGCGGCTTTTATATGCCAGGCCCTTCTACCATGTTTCTGCTTTGGAGCAGCCAATCACGGACTGACCCCATTAAGACCATGAGCCAAAGCAAGCCTGCTACCTGCTAGCCTCAGGGTTGTGTCCCAGGGACAGAAAGGGGACTAATACACAGTCTGGTGCACTGGTGCCCAAGACTGTACTGGGTTCTAAATACTTTCATAGTTATTCTTAGACTTCAGAACTCTGAAAACTTCCAGGCCATGGAGGTCTATAGACCACTTGCCACACATCCTGAACAGCCTCCTCTCTCTCCATCATGACTACGTCAAGAACTTTCTCTAGTATTCCACCCCTAGAAAGTTTCTGCTGGACTGCCACATGTTGGCTGGTTGGCTACCTGTGTTTATTGGCAGCTGCCCACACTGACTCTGCTGTGGTTCCCTCTGCAGCCTGGGATGGGCTTGGCTGTCCTTCCTTGCCATCAGCCCCAGTCATCCACTCCAAGTCCTGCAAACCTGGACTGCTTCTTCCTATCCCTCTTCCTTCCCAAGACCCACCGGGACTTGGGATTCACTTGTCCAAACTCATATCCTCTTTTTCTCCTCTCTTTTAAAACCATCTTCACCTTCTAGCTGGCCTCCTGGAAGAACCTGGCAACGAATTCATGTTGTTAGCAACTATCCCAAAGTTTTAGGAAGTGACAATCTGATCCAGTGGATCTCGATCCAACCTCTTCTAGGATTTAGATTTCAAAGAGCTGTGTTCCAGACCTGTTTGCTCCAGAATAGACTTCTCTGGTGGCTGAGCTACTAGCAAAGGTCCCACCACTCTGGGTTCTCCTGTCTTCTGTTTGATGAAAGAAGCTGGACTCTGTGCCAAAGCTGGGGTTTACTGTGAGGCCCACATGTGATAATGCATACAGAGTGGAATGTGGGAAAGACCACGGAAGGAGCCTGCTACATGATAGGGTTCTCTGTCATAACTGGATGAGTGATGAGGTGGGGACCAGCAAGAGGAGGATTTCCAACAGCACTGGCAATGGATACTGGACAGGATGTCTCCTGGAGTGTGAGAGGCACTCTGTCTTGCCCCCACCTCTTTGCCAGCACCTCATTTATATCCAGTTATCCCCAGCTCCAAATCTTGAGGAAGGAGGTAGACCGTCTGGCATGCCTGCCACCACAGATTAGGTAAATAAGCACACAGTTTCTCAGGGACTGTATCCAGCACTGGCTGCTGCCTGCCCAGCAGTGCTAGCAGATCTATGGGTGTCTTGTCACTGAGGCATGTGCCACCTTACTTTCACTTCTTCAGGGTCACCAAGGGGGAAGGACCTCCTAAAGGCTGGATCTCCTGCTTTGTGGCATCCAAACAGATCCTGGAGCGCTGAAGAGGAGCTTGGCCCCTGAGGTTGAGACACAGAGCCACCTCTATGTACTCTTACTCCCCACTCCTCGGTTGGGTCAGCAGCTTCTAGAAACCCCAGCCTTGTAGGTAGGAGCCCCTGTTTTGCACAGCCTTATGTTGGGGGCTGTGGGAAGAGTGTGCCAGGCAGGATTTAGAGGAAACTCTCCCCACTGAACTTGTGTTGCACTAAGGAATCTACCTCCCCACATCTGCCTCTGTGCAACCTCCTGCACACAGGTCCCCGGGAGAGAGAGAGCCAAACTTTCTAGGTAGCCTTGGACACAAGGTTGGCTATGGACAGGGAAAAGAGCCAATACAAGATTCTATACTCTACAGGCTTTGTATAGGATGATCATTGATGACAATGATGAGCATTCCTCCACAATACAGAGTTTTTCCTGAAGAGAAAGAGAACTTTGATAGCTATTCACTATTCATTATCATGGTAGTTCTGGGGAGACTCAGTGCAGACTGGGCAAGAATAGTGCCTGATGAGCCTGGTATTCCACACATCTGCCTTCCTCCGCTACATGCTTACTCATTGCCAGCTAGGTGGGCCTTCTGAGCCATCAGTATAGGTTTAGCAGAAATGGGCCAGACAAAGTAAGTCAACGTCCTTGCCCTCTAGGAGTTGAGAGCCAACTAACACATCCCCAGAAGTCAGCAATTACACATTTCCTGTCTGTAACGGAATGTGCTCAGGTGTTCTGGGCACAGGGAGCTGCAACTGACTGGGGACCAGGGAAGAAAATGATGTGCAGACGGGAAGTCAGGCAAGACTAAGCAAAGGCAAGGAGGAAGAGTGGGCTTGCTAATGAAACATTAGATGCCTAGGAAAATTTGAATTCCAGATAAACAAGAGATACTCTTTTTTTTTTTTTTTTTTCAGAACCGGGAATCAGCTTCGAACTCAGGACCTTGCACTTGCCAGCAGGCACTTGTGCCCCTGAGCTATCTCCCTGGCCCAATAAGAGATACTTTGTAGTATAAGTAGGTCCCAAATGTTGCATGAGATTACCTAGACTATAAATTATTCATTGCTTACCTGAAATTCCAGTTTTACTGGGCATTCTATAGCTAAATCAATGAGCCCATATATGAGTTGATGTAAAGGTCATAGAGGGCATTCAAGACCGAGCAAAGAACATTTTTGCACAGTGCCTACTGAAGACAGGAGCAGGCAGAAACAACTGTATTGGTGAGAAGAGCCCCAGTGGTTAGAGGGGCTGTGGGAGGGATGCAAGGGGACTTTGCAGGGTGTTTGATAGATATGTTCCCCTGGAGTTTAAGATTCATGAGTGTGGAGCTTTGGGTTAGAGAAATAGATAATTTAATATTTCTGTATCTATTTAAAAAAGTCATGTTAAAATTTGTTTTTCAATTTTAGTTGTTCTCTTTCTGGAAGATAGCATGTAAACCTACAATGTGGATAGATACAAATAAGCTATTATATTCATGAATGAAAAAATTTGTCAAGCGCAGTTTAACTAAGTTTCTCCTGCAGGATAACCCTGTGTGTTCTGAGCAAAGACACAGGACTAGAACCACAGCGCTGTACTGAACACTGCTAACAGCCAAGGGAGGAAACTGCAGTCTCCCTCCGCAGGACAGAGTGTCCTAGTGGTTTTCCTCCCCTTGGTGGCTGAGTCCTAAAAAAAGGGAAAGAATCTACATGTCACAGTTGGGACCCCTGGTGAGTGCCCACCAGGAATGGTGCAGAGGAGATGCAGACGCCAGCAAGCTTCAGGGCTGGGAACACTTTCCTCTCTAATTCTTGAGTTCTTTTTTTTAAAAAAATATGTATTTGGTAGAGGACCTTTCCATACAGCTCAGACTCATAGTGATCCTCCTATTTCAGCCTACCCAGTGTTGGGATTATAACTGTGTACCACCACACCAGTCTTGGTGGTCATCTTGGCACACCTGAAATGGGGCCAGCATGGCAGGTGGTACCAGGGATTGAATCCGGGTCCTCATGCCTGCCTACACAGGCAGCTGGACCACTGAGCTATTTTTACAGGCATCTCTCCAATTCTTTAAGATTCTTCCTAGACATTTCAAAACCCAGTGGCATGTCCAGTCAGTCCTGGCAAAAGTTAGGGGGTTGAGACTGCTTGTGTGAGAGACAGAAGGGAAAAATCTTGTTCAAGGAAGAATATTGCTGGACTTGATGATGTCTTGCATGCAATACATCTGTAAGCTTTTAGAATGTGACTTCTGTGATTCTAGACACTGAGAATCTCATCCTTTGTTTCAGCAGGGCTGCAGAGCAGGTATCAGGAGTTTGGCTTTACAGGTGAGAATGCTAAGGCCAGTGGGGGTGGGGGCAGGGAGCATAGTTCCTTGACATCCCCCAGCCTGTGGGAACAGAACTGAGGCCATATCTCATTGTTTTGACTCAGCCAGGACACTTTCTTTGGCCTTGTGCCAGACCTGCTGCCACCCGGCTCCAGGCAGGCATCTCTCGGTCCTTCTGTTGTCCTGACAGCTGAATGAACAGTAACTAAGGGTATCTTGGGACAGAGTCCTAAATATTGTAGCTTGCAGAGCAGAACATAAGACTCCTCCCATCCCTGCCTTGAGCTCTGCCTAGGAAGAGGTCACTGGGCCCCTGGGTGATACTGCCTGGCTTGACTGTCTGCTTTATGCCACAAGGGCTGAAAAATGACAACTTAAACTGGTGTTGTAAAGCAATAGGGTCAGGTATGGGCACCTGGTCAGGTAGAAAATTTAGAATTGTTTTGAAATCAGAAGCACAGATTTGAGGCTGTATTTGCCCTCCTTCATTTTCACCACTGGATACAGAGGGAGGCATGGGCTGCCAGGCCAGTTCTGATACAGAGAACCCCGGTTTCTGGGACTCTGGGTGAGTCAGTATTATTTTTAAGAGTTTTAGTCCTTGTACTTTCCCCTGTACACACACACACACACACACACACACACACACACACACACACCCCATCGTCATCATCATCATCATCATCATCATCATCATCATCAGAGAAAGGAAGAATGGACTTTTAATATATGTTTGACAGTCTAGTAAAGGACAGAAGCATGGCACATGCTGTCTTGGTTACTTTTCTTGGTAAGACAAAATACCTGATACCCAAAGTTAAAGGAGAAAAGACTTACTTAGCCACAGTTCAGTCCATGATCAGCTGGCCCCAAAGCAGGGTGGCACATGGCAGAAGGCAGCAGTTCATGGTGGTAGAAAAGAGCAAAAGCAACAAGAACAAAAGAGTGGAGAGCAAGCCTTTTTTCCTCCCTTGTCTTGTAAGCGTGCTACCTGCCCTCAGGTGGGCATAGCACACCACCCTTTTAGACAGGCTCAGGATGTTTACAAAGCGAGGGCCCCTGCTGAGTCACTTAATTAAACTTCTAAATTTTCAACTTGACAGAATGAATAACATCAGTGAGGGTAAGGGCATGTCCTTCATGTGCTAGGATGTGGAACTGAGGAGTTACTTAGCTATAATGGTTGACACAATGTCCAAACCATTATAAGGGCATCTGTATTATGAGGTTCTTTTAGCCTAGTGCAGTTGTTCAGTTGTTCATGTGTGCGCTGACCAGAAGCAACTCTTTGGAGTCCCAAGTGTGATTCAAGGCTGTCAGTGGAGAGAGACCTAGAGCCCTTCCTTTCTGCAGAGTGTTGGAAGGAGCCAGCCATTTGCAGGTTCAGAACTCAGGATTCTACTGACACTGATGTGGGAGCAGGATGCTCTGGATCTGACTGTATCCCTGTCATAAACCTGGAAGCCTGGCACTGCAGCAGGAGGGACATTGGAGGCACAATGAGTCTGCTGAAGATTGGGGATGATCAATGCCAATGTGAGGTAACCAGACACAGGCTAGATCTTCCTCTGAATAGATTTGTGAGTTTGACCCCCAATAGGGGACTTCAAGGACTGGTGGTGGAGGTACAGTGACATGGACTAATGCCCAGAATTTTGATGGCAGCCTTACCAAATCCTCCTACCATTTGGGAAAGTTGTGCAAACACAAGTGACAGGTCAGCTAAACTTGGGTGCAGAGGTAAGAGAATGCTAGCTACAAATACCAGTTCTTTCAAAGAGTGAGTTACACAAACACTGGGCCAGGACCAGGGCTATCCTGGGGAGGGAAAATGACCCCTCCCAAACAGCTTATGCCCCTAAAATGGAGATGAAGCTGCCTGGTCCCCTGTGGTCTGTTCTCTGGGAGGAATGTCCTCCTGGCTCCCTAGGGTGAGCAGTTCCAGCTATTTCTGGATTAACCCTTGGCGAGCCAAAATGCTGCTCTATTCTCTGTTTCACTGCCATCACCTTGCCACTCTGGCTTTGAGATGTCTTTCATGGCTCTAGAAAAAGACAGTGAGAACGATTCTATCTGCCAATGTACCTCTGGGGCTCTTTGTGCAGTGGACTTACTCCCTCCATGCTGGCATAACTGCTTTGAAGAAACAGCCCTGCTTCGTCACAAACTGTAGTAGTTTTATTTGGAATCCCTCCATCAAGAAATTAGGTCTGCAGAGCCCAAAGTCATCTTCTTCAGAGCTCTGTAAATAAGCCAGCCCAACAGTGTGGCACCTCCAGATCCTGTCTGAGATCCTGTCTATCACCAGGGATGGTTCTTAATGCTCATACATTTTCCTAAAAGCATCTTTGGCTTTCCCTCTCTCACACTTAGGGGTGCAAGCATGCAGGGCCCCCATGCAGCATGAACTCCTTGGAACATGTTGTCTTCCGTTTGGAACTGGTGATTGGTCAGTTGTGGTGATGTTCCCAGCTGGCAGAAGCTGGAATCTCTGGGGGTGGTGGTGGTGGTATTAGTAGTGGTGATACTTGCAACACAGTACAAAGAAAGCCCAGGAGAGGTGGAGAGAGACAGCGGGTCTATTGCTCCCAGGGCAGAGAAGAGACAGCTGAGCTGGGGCCGCCAGTCCTGTTCTGCCTTAGCGGGCACCTTTGGTTGACTCGAGGTTCATTGACTGAGTCTGAATGTGGCATGGGTGCCTGAGCAATGGTCTTACTGTGTACACAAGCCATGTTGATAAGCACACATGTGCTTTTAATATTTTGGCTTTCTGTACCACAGACATGTCAATGCATATATGTGTGCACACACTGATGTGCTGTGGGCCAGGCAGGGACTTGAGTTGGGATTTAAAAAAAAAAAAAAACTATTTAGAAAAAAATATATGAAGTTCTCTTCCTAAGGCTAGCACCTTTCTGAGCAAGATCTCCCACAGACCTGAGCAACTTTCACTTCTTGCCTCCAGCAAGGCCTAAGGGCACCCGGTGGCTGTCATCCCCAGAGCGACAGTTTTCTTTTGAAGGTAGCACAGTCTGGAAGGCACCTTCTCTGTCTTTACAGGGGCAGCAGGGGTCTCGACAGCAGACAGCCCGCCCTGCAGTCTTCTGTGAGAGGCAGTCAGTGCATGGCCTCTGAGAAGAAAACTCGGGAGCAGCGCTGCTCATCTGAGCGTCGCTGCCTGAAATTAGAAAAGTGTGAGACAACGTTCCTGATCTCACGACCTACTATCGGAGCCCCTCGCTCCTCAGCACAGATCCGAGTGGGTCACAAGCGTCCCTACCACCACGTTACTTCTACGAGTTCCCTTTTATTTGCCTCTCCTTCTTCGTTACTCCTCCTGTTACTCGCTGATTTTTCGCCTTTGCTTTGGAAGGGGTGTTGACCCGTGTCTATTGCTACAAGCCGAAACTCTGGCCAGGGAGGCGATTGGCTCCCGGCGCCCGTGACGGCCGCGCAGCTGGACGCTCATTGGCTGTACGCGGAGACTTGCCCGGCCCCGCGCGGCGCCCTCGACCTGCTTGCCCCGCTAGCTGCGCAGAGGTGTCGCGCCCGCCTCAAGCCGCGCCTCGGGAACGCGGGACGCCGTCAGGAGCCCACCGCTGCGCCCGCGGCCGGCCAGGGCAGGCGCGGCCGAAGACGAGAGCAGCGTGAGGCCGCAGCCAGGCCGGGCCGGGCACGGCGCCTTTGTCCCCGAAGCCTCCTGCTAGTCCGCGGCGGGACTCGCGCGCCCCGACGTCGCCGGCATGGGCAGCGGGCGCAGCGCGGGGGGCGCGCTGCTGGCCCTGGCCGCGGGGCTGCTGGCCGCGGGCTCGGCTAGCGAGTACGACTACGTGAGCTTCCAGTCGGACATCGGCGCGTACCAGAGCGGGCGCTTCTATACCAAGCCGCCGCAGTGCGTGGACATCCCGGCGGACCTGCGGCTGTGCCACAACGTGGGCTACAAGAGGATGGTGCTCCCCAATCTGCTGGAGCACGAGACCATGGCTGAGGTGAAGCAGCAGGCCAGCAGCTGGGTCCCCCTGCTCAACAAGAACTGCCACATGGGCACGCAGGTCTTCCTGTGTGCTCTCTTCGCGCCCGTGTGCCTCGACCGGCCCATCTATCCCTGCCGATGGCTCTGCGAGGCCGTTCGCGACTCCTGCGAGCCCGTCATGCAGTTTTTCGGTTTTTACTGGCCAGAGATGCTCAAGTGCGACAAGTTCCCCGAGGGGGACGTCTGCATCGCTATGAGCCCCCCCAATGCCACCGAAGCCTCGAAACCCCAAGGTAAGCACGCCTGACCCTCTGCGGGCCCGCACGCGGGACCGGACTCGCTCTCAGTCGCGCAGACCGACTCAGGCCGAGCGCAACCCCGGCTGCGCGGCGCCTCTGTGAATCCAGTCCGGCGGGGCTTGCTAGTCCCGAGCCCCCGTTCTGGATCCGGTATCCAATTTCCGTACCAAAGCCGCACCTTACACTTCCAAGCCGGAGAGCTCGCTGGTGTCCGAGTAGGGTACCGTTCCGCACCCAAGTTTTGAATTCTCGTAGACTAGAATGCGTCCTCGGAAAACCGCGAACGCCAGTGTGCAAAGCTCAGCATCACCGAGCGGGCGCGAGGCGCGACTTTATTTTCATAAGGTCGGAGAGCAGCTTTTAGAAACTTTCTTGAACTGCGCGAAACTGACGAAGAGTGGGGAAAGTTGGGGGGTTGGAGCTTAGACGCCAAGGCAGTTTCATCACCCTTTTCTGTAACACCTCTTAGGGAGCTTCGGGGACTTCCTCCAATACCCGCTGCTTCTCTCATTCACACAAATCCTCAGGTAATTAGAAAGATAAAAATGTAATTAGCTCATTGTTGGTCTCCGCCATAGGGAGTGGCCACTGCAAACGGGGCACTGCGAATTCCTAACCCCCCAAGAGACCAGAGGTTCCTCTCAATTCCCTCTTACTCAAAGGACAACTCTAAAGTGGCAGAAAAAAGAAAGATCCCCGGAGACAAAAACCAAGAGGACCCCAGCCTAGTGGCCCCTATCTTCGTGGGGACAAATTCAGCCTGAAATTCCTTCAGGGCAGTGCCAGTACTCGGAGATGGATGCAGGACAGAGCTAGGGAGCTGTGCCCAGCGGTGCTTAGCCCAGCAACGTGCAGCGTGGGGCTTGGCCAGCGGAGAGAACTGAGTTCCTCTGCAAGTGCCCAATGTCTCTTAACCTCTGCTACTGCAGCTAGTAGTGGGAGCAACCTGTCACCATTTCCCAAAGTGAGGGTAGGACTAGATGTGGAGAAAAGATGCCTTGCAGTTGGCACTTCTTACTTCCCTGAGTGTGTGTGTGTGTGTGTGTGTGTGTGTGTGTGTGAATAGCCCAGAGGCACAGGCGGAGTGGGGCATGGGGACAGGCACAGCCCCTGTGGGTGGCAGGCAACCCCACCTGTAGGGGTCAGGCCTGGGCACCTGTGTTCTCAGGGTTAGCCTTCTGAGGGGCAGCTCTTTGAAAGTACTCTGAGCAGGGACCCAAAGCAAAGTAGAGTGTCCTGCTGGTATGGAAGTGCCCCGTAGCCCTCTCCCATCCTCAGCAGCTGAGGGTGAGTGGCCCTGCTCTGGAGGTTGGAGCCAGCTGTTGGGGCAAATCCATCCCCTGTGGCCTGTGATGGCCTCATTCTGGGGCTGTTCATAGGCAGAAGTGGAGGCCTCTGGGGAGCAGCTTATGGAGGGCAGCTGAGATCTCAGGAAAGAGTGCAGCACTGGACAGGGTGGTGCCTGGGTACAAAGGGAAAGATCTCCCAGATCCTACTTAGGAGTTGTGGAAACCAATGGCTTCTGAGCCCCTGGTGCCCTTCCCGAGGGTGCTGTCCCTTGTCTGCTCTCCTCTGCACGTGGGTTCAGCCTGTCCCCTGTCAAGACTGGATCTGTGATAATCCGAGAAAGGAAGAGCAAGAGGATCAGTCAGGAGTGGTTTTAGGATGTGTACTCCTCTGTGATTTTGGAGCGAGATTGTGCCCTGAGAGGGCATAGGTCCTGCCCAGAACTGCAGCCCCTTGTGTCAGACATCTCCAGCTACTTGGCTACTATGAGCTGATCCTGGAGGGGCCACTTGAAACAGACTCAACAAACACACTGGTCCTCAAAGCCTCAAAGCTTCACGGCTGGTGACTCTGGAACAAGAATGGTAGTATTTTTAAGTGACAATGAATAAAGCACCTATGGGTTGATATTTTCTTCATTTGCCTTTTATTCTTTTTAATTTTCAATGCAGTGTCACATCCTCCCATATTTTATGCTAGTTTCTATGAAGAGTTTTCAGGGTACAGGCCTTCAGTTTGTTACTTCGGATAAACTTGGTAATGAAAAAAGACTCCAAAGTCAGTTTTCTCCGTAAAGGCAGATGCCCAAGTTACATTAGCTTCTGTTGCAGGACAGGCAGTTGTTCTTTTCCAGGAAAGTGATTTCTACATATTGCACTCACGTTAAACTTGTTAATTCCTAGGCCAATAAATTATTCCTCTTTCCTGTCAGGTTTACTGATGGAGTGAATTAGTTTAGTGCTGTTGTTTAGGCATATTGTGCATTAAATCCACCTGGCCATTTTACTCACAGGGGATGCCCTGCAGCTGCAGCCTCCTCACCCTGCCTTCCTTAGACACTTTCCTTGCCCATCTCTCAATCTGCTAGGTAAGATCAGCCCTGTGAGTGTCCATCCATGTGTGCGTGCATGTCTGTGTGCACAGATTAATTAAAAATATTCACTTAATTGTGATTCTAGTGTTAGACTTTCTCTTCTAAAATAATAAAATACAAAATGTGTTTGTTTTTGTTAATCTGCTTTGAACATTATTTTGAACACTCCTTGAGACTCAGTGACTCAGCTCCATCTTTCAGACTGGGTAGGTTTCTTCTGCTCAGGCAGCCCTGAGGGAGTGACCCAAGGACACTTGAGGTGCAGATTAATATTGCATTACACATTCCTCTCCTTGCTGTGGTAGAGCCTCTGCAGAGTCTGGCTGTAAGAAAAGTCAAGACAGGCAAAGCAATGTTGTAAAACACAATGAGCTCCCCAAAGGGAAATCTTGCTACTGAGACTCCTTGAAGTCCAAATATGCAATCGAGGGGAAAATGACCTCATGGGGTGCAAAGCCTGTGGGTCAGGAGCTGAAGTGAGTATGTGTAGGGGAGAGGGCCCTGACCTTGATACTGCTTGGATCAACATCATATGTGTAGAATTTTCCAATTCGGTAACTTTACTTAAAAACCTAAATAAGCATTAGAAACAACTAAATAAGAAACAAACAAAACTCAGTTCACTCTTGATCACATGGCTTTTTTTTTTTTTGTTTTTTTTGTTTTTTCTTCTTTTCTCTCCCTATGGAAGTAAGAACCACAATGGAACATTCTGGGCAAGTTTTTCTTTGGTAAGAAACATGGCTTCCAGGATCTAGTCTCAAGTTCTGGGGTAAAGGATATTTCCAACATCTGCCTGAGAGACAGTAAAGCCACCTTATGTGTGGAGTGTGTTCTTGCTTCACTGAGAAAATCTGCCATGTTGAGGACAGGTTGGGGAAGAGGCTGTGTGGTGACTCAGGGGTGTGGCCTCTGTGCAGCCTGGGGCATCCTTCTTCGAAGCTGGAGAGGTCTGGGGAGACACTGCAGCTGCAGGAGTGCTGCCCAGGTCAGGCTTGCGACTCAGTTCCACCCTGGGGGCCTTTGCCCACTTCAGGATTAGAGCCATGGGGCTCCACAGATGGGGAGGGGTTGCTGCAGAGGCCACTGGAGACCAGCGGGGAAGAGGAAGACAAGGAGCAGCCCCTTTCCATCCTTTTTGCTTCGGCCTCAGGGGCCACTGTCCTCACTGCTTAGCTGCAGCACAGCTGGGCTTGATGGTGTGGCAGCAGTGTGGGTGGTCCTTATAGGGTGCTGTGCCTTCCTAGGTACCCTGTGGACTGGGAGTTGTTTCCTAGGTGATGATGAAGAGGAAGCAGGCAACAATCACCAGCCACTTTGGCCTTGCAGGCTCCACTGGGCGCTTCTGCCTGATCTTCCAGCTCAGTCACTACTGTCCCTGGTCTCAGAGGTCCCTTCTCTGGGGTTCAGAGGACCTGCCCCGTGGCCCTCCTCTTCAAAGGATTCACAGTCCCTCTTGAAAGACTCTCAGAGGGTGCCTCCAGGCCAGCTCCCTCTTCTTTTTGGCAACCCTTGCTCTTATCTAGCTTGCAGCCGCCAGGCCTCAGGAGAGGAGAGGGTGTTCAGAGCTCAGAAGCCAGGATCCCTGAGTGTGTTCCTTTTTCTCTGGGCTCCTACAGAGCTGGTCACCTGGGTGGACTAACTCTTTCTGGGAGTTGGCACATGGAAAGGTGGCAGGAATTAGGGAGGTATGTAAAGGATGGAGTAAAGGATCAGAAGCAAAAAGCTGAAATAGTCTGGATTTATTAGTCAGATGTTTCCAGTGTTTCCCAGAAGGCCTTAAGCAATGTTTCCCAGGACCCACCTGTAGTTATCTTGGAGAGCATCAGTGTAAATGTGTCACATGCAGCATCCCTAGACCAAAATATTAAAAGAAATGATTTGCCTATTTGTAGCTTAGCTCCTAGGTTCCAGAACCCTTCTTTTCAGATCTCAGTTGCCCTTCAGAATTCCAGAAGACCATATCTACTGCCAGCCTGCTGTCATACTGGCCTTCTCCTCAGGGGAACCCCGATCTTACAGATTGTGTTTTCCTTTTTCCCTTCCTAGGTACAACTGTGTGTCCTCCGTGTGACAATGAATTGAAATCTGAGGCCATTATTGAGCATCTCTGTGCAAGCGAGTTTGGTAAGAATGTGTTCCTGGCTACCTCCAGAGGGTCTGAGATCCCTGCCTCCTGTAGGCTGGTGTCCCTGGGGATAGAGAAGCTGTGGGTATGGAACTTGACATTCTCCACCTCTGCCTTCTCCTGAGGGCTGCCTGTCCCAGGCAGGTAGAACACAGTTCAAAATGCTTCTGCCTCCTGCGTGAGAGTGTGCTGCTGTACAGATTTGGGGGCTCTCTCTGAGGCTGGAATGGGGGCAGCCAGGGAGGAGCTGGGAAGCTGCAAGGTAGAGGGATGAGTCAGTTACCCTCACCTGCTGTCCTGATACAGGGATGACTTCCTGTGCCCAATCCTAGCTGTCAGCACAGCTCTACCCAGGATTTCAGTGGGTGACTAGAGGTGCTTTGCTGTGGGGGGAGGGGATTTCAGAGCTTAGAGGATACAGGGGAGGTGCCCAAAGCAGGTTTTCTGGATAATGGAAATTGACATTCCAAGGATGAGTAGTGCTCTCTCTCTTTCTTCTCTGGGTTGGGTTGAGGTAGATTTCTGAACCAACACTAAAGCCTAGGCTGGGCGTGGTTGGGTCCAGACCTCAGGGCCTCTCAGGGACAGTCTCCCACAGCTTGGCCCTGTCTGTATCTTCTGGAGAAGGCAGTGGAAGCAGGGTCCCTGCATCCTCCACCCTGTCTCTGCTTCCATCTCTTGTGAATTTGGAGAAGTGGCCTGCCAAAACGTGGGCCCAGCCTGATGCTGAGCAAAGCGTTTCTCCTAATTCCTGCGTTCTGTTCTGGAGGTTGAGTAACCTACAAAGTTCTTACCAGGAAGAGCATAAAGGTAGGTGACAGGAGCCTTGCTGTCTGTGCACAAGCCCTCCTCTGAATTCCTAATCAGTGGTGGTAAGTGCATAGAGGGCTTTGTGTTGGTACAGGGAAAGGCACACAGAAGTGGAAGGAACTCGTGTGCCAGGGCAGTTGCAGGCCATGCACAATCTTACAGTCCTGTCATTGTGCACAGATTGTAAGGGGTGAATTTAGACCCTTCACCATCGAGAGCTGCACGAGTGTGGCTGTGTCTAATGGTTTTTATATCCACATCAGGGTCCCTACCTGTCTCCCTCATTCTTAGGCAAGTAAAGACAGTGACATCTCTAAGAAAAGATGGTTTTCCTGTACATTTTGCTGCTTGTGTTTGAGCCACAGTCTTTTTTTGGCCCTGTTAAATGGACTTAAAGTTGTAGAGAGGACCTGCCGGGATCCCTGCTGCGTATGATTGCCCTTCCATGAACTGAGTGCTACCTACACTGGTTTCTGTATCCATGGTGGTGACTCAAGCTGAAAGGTCTGCTTTACAGTGTCTGGAGTACACAGTGTCACACGATCTCAGCAACAAGCTTTTCATCCGCAGTGATGCATTTGATTTTTTCCAAAAGGTGCACTTGGACATAGGAAAAATGATGAGATGCATAAGCCCTCTGAAGCATCCTGACAGGAGGATTTTACCATATGGTGGGGCAGGAAAAATTAGCTTAGCAGTGGCCGGCATCTGACAGGATCCTCAGAAGGGATAACAAAGGCTGCCACCCTCTTCAGGTACAGTAAATCACAATCATCATGTTTAGAAGCTGTCCTCCACCCCTGCATTTTGTAAATCCATGGAATGTTATGAGTAAACTGAAAGGTAAGATGTTAGTAGATAGTTATGCTTATGGGATTTCATCAGGGAAGAGATTGGAAGATGATAGAAGCCCCAAGATTGGGCACATGGGCTGGTGGAGTGATGTCTTCCCAAAGATCCAATAATTCAGTATATTTGGTAATTTATGTGTGTATATCTATTCAGTGTTTGTGCAGTACAAGTCACTGTGTTAGACATTGTAATCCAAAACTACCTCCGCAGACTATATGACAATTTAATTTTTAGATTTTAAATTTCTGGATCAAACTCTGGTCAGTGGTTTGCTAGAAGATCATGGAGCTAGGCTATAATGGGGCTGTGGGAACTCAAGGCCAAAGTCAGTGTTAAGGAATTGAAAAAGAGTGGATCCCAGTTTTAGTGCTCAAAATCTGCCTGAAACTCTCCAGCCCCAAATCATCACGAGTGTTCTTACTGCTCTCCCAGGTGCTCACCAGAATTCTGTTACCCCAGACACAGGCCCTGGTTAAGCTGGGCACTTGCCCTCTATGTGGGTTAAAGAGGGAAGTCTTGGGTGAGAACTGGAATGTGGTGAGGCTAATTTTGTAGAAAGCAGAAGGTCGGCTGTAGTGGACACTCTTTCTTTGCCACGGTAGGTGTCTTGCCAGGCAGTGTGCTGCTTATAGTGTGGAGGCTGGAAATAATAGGTCAGGTCACTGACTTAAGTGGTTACCTGTCTGGGATTGTGTTCCTTTAGCCCGAGATGATTTTCTTGGGTTCACAGAACTTCTGAGTTTGTCTGGAACCTTCAAGGTTATGTTAAAAAGCCCTATCTTTTCATAAATAAGGACTCTCACTTTCCCAACTGGAGTCCTTTTACTCTTAGTTGCAAGGGGTTATGCGGCTGGGGCTTTGCCATTGAGACGTTGATGTGTGCAGTGCAAGTAGGACAGATGCCAGATTTCTTTGATCAGGGTGAAGGACTTTTTTTTTTCCGGTTTCTGTTTGTAATGTTCTTATGAAACAATAAATAGCATCCCCCCCACAGGGGCTGAGCTTAGCTTTGCCCTTCTTAGCACCCTGGAGAATGCAGCCTTGTTGAGAAACTTGTTTCCTACCTCATTTGATTTCATGTAAGTGAGGCAGTCAGCCACGTTGATGGGATTCAGTTAGGAAACAAAGACATTTGACAATGTGAGCTGACACACAGCAGAAAAAAGAAGGAATGTCTGACTCCACACCGGGGATCAAACTTTGCGTTAAGCGGTCCTGACGTCCCAGTGGGAAGACATCAGGTTGCTGGAAGGCTCTCTGAGCTCTGCAAACAAGGTCTGCATTTTCTGGGTCAGCACGCACACTCACCCTGCTGCCAAAGCATCCTTGGACTCCTGCAGCCTCGTGGAGCTGGGCATGCTCAGCCTATTACCTTCTCCTCAAGCAATGCATTTATAACTCTCTTTGTCAGCTCTGCCTGGCCATTTGTCTCTGCACCCCTACACTGTACCTCCTCACTTTAGAGCACATTTTTCCCCCAACAGGGAAAAACATCAGCAGAAAAGCCTGTGTGCTGATGCTCAGGAATGCAGCTGGATCAGCCTGGATCAAACACCAGATGTGGGAAGCCAAAAGTTAGATGGTGTGGTCTCTAAATTCAACATGGTGGCCAGCTTGCTTGCTGGGGTCCATAAGGATGTGCTGCTCTGTTTTGTGTTCCCTAAGCTTTCCTTGCTAGATGACAGCGGGGTGTTGCTCTTGCGCTTGCAGCAGCCTGGTGTGACCTTCACCAGCCTCTACACTAATAATCTTGCTATTAACAACTTAGTGCTCACAGCATTGTTCTTCAGGTCAGTTTGTCCCAGGATCTGAGGATCTGGCTTGTGGGCCTGGTATCCCCAGCTCTGATCATCTTCTTTTCCAGTATCTATAAGCACGTTTAAGATTTTCTGGCAGAAATTTTCATGGTGATATGTAACACTTTTGGTAAGATAGTTGCAAACATCTTGTATTTGAGATTTTTTTTTTTTTTTTAGCTTGACAATTCAGATGGCAACTTCTTTGGCCTCCTCTGCTCCCCATCCTATCTATCTATCTATCTATCTATCTATCTATCTATCTATCTATCTATCTTATTTTGGCTGTGAAGAATGACTTCTTTCACCCTAGAAATTTTGCTGGCCTTTAAGAAGGATTTTTTAAAAATTATTTATTTCTTTGTAAAGAGAAAAAATGTGCTTTACAATGCTAAAATTAGTCAAGTAAGAAAGGAAAAAGAAAATCCACCACGCAGTTAGCAGTGGAAGTATTTCCTAGAAGAGATGCTTTCTGAGGTTCTAGTATTCCACACATCTGCTCTCTGACTCACACACCCGTCTTTCAAGGTATCTTAGCTGGGCCTGTGGGAAGGCCATGCCCACTCTGCAGGGCAGTTTGCCGTCTTGCAAAAAGTAGGCTTTGCCATTCCAAACTAAACCTTGGGCTTTCTCCTGAAGATGAGGGAGACTGGCTGGTAGCACAGTCATCATAGCATCTGTAAGCTACCTGAGAGCAGAGCTATGTCCGGTGCTGTACTTCACCTACCATGAGATGCCTGGTAATTGTGTGGTGCTGTATTCATTTTGCACCGCCACAGAGAGCTCACTCTATGCTAAGAAGTGAGTAAAATCCCAGATCTCCGGTGGATAAAATAAGGCTTGTTGGCATTCAGACTGGCACGGCATTTATTTTTCAGAACTGGGGATTGAACTCAGGCCCTTGCACTTGCCAGACAAGCACTTACTCTACGGAGCTATCTCCCCAGCCCTTGGCACCGCATCTTATACACAGTTGGTATAAAATAAGAGTTTGTCAGCTGAGTGTATGAATGACGGAATGGTGAGGATCTGGACATCAGAATTCCTTGTTTATGAAGAAGAGGGCTTCTTTCCAAGCCAATATGTACAAACTGTTTATTGAGTTCAAGCAAAACTACATACCCTGTTTGGGGTGATGATCTATGTGCACATTTTAAAAAGATCCTTAATATTCAGAAATCTAGTTTGGTCAAAGTAGAATTAATAGACCCTAGGAAAGGAAGGAGCTGTTATCCTGAGATAGAGTTATCAGGTTGAAAACTATTGGGTTCTATTGTCACCAAAGACCTTTAAAACACGTACCATTGCTGGGTTGGTAAATGCTTGGAGCAGGTTGTGATGGCATTTGCTGTGTCTGAAGACCTTTCTGCAGTACACTATAGATTTAACTGTGGCAGATGGGCTCTTCTCATTCTAAATCTTCTCTTTATGTTTGGGGATAGATGGAACAGTGTAGAGACCATGGTGTAACCAAAGGCCTTCAATGCCTTCCAGCTTGTGGGATGTTTTCAAGGCCAGTTACTTACTCATGTGTAGCTCACATTGGAGAATTGTTGCGCCAGCCCATACATGGGGGGGCTAGACCAAGGAGTCAGGCCCTGGGCAGTTAGGGGTGAGGTTGCCCATGGAGGAACCATGAAGAGAATCTGTAAGGAACCAAAGTCTCTTTCTGGTGAGTGTGTGGGACACCCTTGCTCCATGACTAATTTTCCCTTGACTGTAACTGTGGCTGGAAGAGGCTTAGGTAGGCTCATTTCACTGAGCATAGCTTACTTACACATCTTTAGACTAGTGGTGCATGAGGTATGAGAAGGGAAGTGGACATATGTGACCCTTGGATGAGGCAATGCATGCCCCAGAACTGAGTTCAAGTTTTCGTTCTGGTGCTCATCTGAACTGAGTTCTCATTGTGGAGATCTGTTGGAGAGATCAGCCCGTCTGCACTCACCTGCTGACCTGGCAGAGTGAGACCAGGGAGTGCGTCATTCAGTTGCCCATGGCTGCCGCACCTGGAGCCTGCATAGCTTTCCTGCCTAGCAGCACTAGTCTGGCAGCCAGTCCAGACTTTGTACCTCTTATACCTATCCTTTTCCAATCCTGCCAAGCCCAAGCCCACTGCCCCTGCACAGTGGCACCAGGTGCTCCTTCATGGTCACTTTGTGGAACTTAAATGACCAATTCTTGTGCCTCCCACAGGGAAGGAGCTTGCCAATGTTGGATTCCTCCTGGATAGGGAGGCAGACACAACATCTCAGTGGAAGGAGCCCAGGCTGTGGGCCAGACAGAACTCAGTAAATCCCAACCCTTCATGATGAGCACCCAGGGGAAAGTCTCCAAACCTTCCTGAACCTGGCTCCCAGTCTGCAAAATATGGGTGGTAGTTTCAGTGTGCTGTAGGGAGAAGTGCATTAGGTAAGAAGATGACTTAATTAATTCAAGCTTCTGGAACGTGATAGCTGTTCAACTTGTAATAGTCTCCTCTTATTGGAAAGAACTATTGCAAGATGAAGGTTAGCCTCGGGAGCAGGAAGGACTCTTAGTAGTAGTGGAGTCAGCTTGTTTGGCAAAACACAGTTTAAGAAGGGAAATGGAATGTCCTGGTTAATTCTCTGGCTAACAGAGGATTATACTGAAGACAGCTTTTAAAATACCAATTTGGAAAAGCTCTATGCAGCTTCAAGTTACTCTAGTTAATAAGAACCAATCAAAGAAACAAACAGCAGCCTTCCTCCACCCTCAAATCCTGTCTGTACTAGATGGGAAGCAGGTCTGAAGTTTAGTTAGATGACACTGTTAAGTTGGCCTAAGATAATTAGAGCCAAATCTCCCCAGCTTTGGAGGCACACCCACCAAGGCTGTCCTCTGTGTGCTTTTGAGAAATTTCATAGCTAATATATTCTACTCATAACTTATTGGTGTCTGTTTCAAGAGCTTTTCAAGCCCTTTTGTTTTGCTCCCCCTCCCCCTTTTCTCAAGCAGTACCTCCAGGCAGATTTCCTTTAATTTCCAACAGCTGCCGTGTGATATTCATTCCCTTTAACTAAGAAAAAGGGAGGGGGTATATTCAGAGGCAAAGGACCATTTAAATATTGATAGGTCTCACCCAGTTTTGCAGAAATGAGCCTGAAGTTCCAATCTGTATTTTTTTTTTTTTTAAAGAGAACAAATGGCCAAAGAAATGTCAGACCCTTGCCCTGCCCCAACCTGCTTAGAACAGCCAATTAAACCTGCATTAGCTTTGGAAGGCTTCTCAAAGGCCTATAGATTGTGCTTGAAATCTTTGTTTAGTCTTTCAGGAACACTGTCACACGGATGATTTATCAAAGAAAGTTGTTTATCTGGCAGTAAAATAAACTCTGGGCCTGTTCAGACTAAGATTTCCCGTGCATTTCTACCAAGGTAAACACTGGTAACTGGCAGGTTGCAGATTCCGTGTGAAAGCCAGACACATACAATAAATATTTGAACTACAGCTTTGCCATGTAAGACGCCCTGTCTGTCACTAGCGCTGTCACTCCTGATGTGCCCGACAGGACCTGGCACTGCAGCCGGGCCAGCTGCGTGGACTGACACCTCTGGTGTCTGCAGGAGCCTGAGCCTTCCTGGATCTGAGAGCCACTTTAGTGTTGGCACCAGGTGACTTCCTGGTTCAGAGAGGCAAGCCTTGGACAGCAGCCCCTAGGACCATACAAACTGCTGGTGACAGTTCCAAGGGAAGTAGATCCAAGCATCCAGCTTATGTTTTTTTGAAAATAGACATTGGTTGAATCCAACAAGGGGCACAGGTCATGGTGAGTGACTCAGGAGCTGGGGCAGGGGCACAGAGATAGGGAAGAGATCCCCTTTTGGTTTCTGCTGGGTTTGAATAGTTGTGGCAGAAGAGCCCTAAGAGATGTTTCCATAGGGTCTGCATCTGGGCCGTTGGTGGTTTTAAGAGGTCTGCACAGGACAGGAGAGGGCAGAGGAAGCCCTCTGCTGCAGATGTGGGTGCCTCAGCTGTGCTTACGCCATGCTTGGGGCCAACAGGTGCACATGGGACAGAGGTGAGCGGAGCTGTTCAGCTCTTCCTGATGAAGGCCTTGTGCTGAGTGTGGTGCATTTCAGGGAGAGACTTCGGAGTTATGAGCTGCCTGCTCTCTGGCAGTCTGGGTGCTGGAGCTTCACGCTCATGCTGGGTTGTGGGTCCTGACTGCAGGCCTGAGTTGAAAGGTTTCTGTGGGTACGCCTCTAACTTGGATCCCATCTTTGTCCTGACCTTGGTGGGGTAGAGGTGACAACTGTCTGTGGTGGTAGGAGAGGTCTTGGGCATGTGCTCAGAGGCAGCCAGCCACACTCACATCCAACTCTTGGGGGGGGGGGGATAAGGTGTCTGAACCAGTGCTACAGAGGGACCTTAAGCATAGGCAGCAGGGCTGCTTCTGGCTTTCAGGGTTGGCATGCAGGTAACACTGCATACTTCCTGGCTTGCAGCTGTTGGGAGGAATAAAGGAGTAGATTCTACAGGACAGGAGTTAACAGAGACCATTTACAAATTCTGAAAGGATGTGTTCGAGTTCTAAAGATGCCAATACATTAGATTGGCAATGATGGCAGTGAGAAGCCAGCTTCTCTTCAGAATGCTCTTTCAGGCAGAACTAAGGGGGGTTATCTCCCTGTTTTCTCTGCTCCTCCCCTCATCCTTCTGTGTGTGGCACTCCATGTAGGGCTTCTCAGAGGTGTTCTCCACTCAGGGAGTGCTTTAAAAATTAATTCACAGCAATGTCTGCAACCACATATCCATTCAGCTTTGGGGAGCAGCTCCTAGACTAAGGAAAGCCCTAGTGTGGTATCAGGAGGGAGATGCAGAGAGCTCTGACAGCCTGCAGGGCGCCAAGGCTGCTGGTACTGAGCTGCTCTGGGTGCAGAGTCTTTATTCTTCACACTAAATTTTCATTTGAAAATCTGTGTGTGCGTAAGCATGTGTGTAAGGCACATACATGTGCTCTCTTTTGAAAACTGAAGCACTCACAGAGGACCTGAATGCTTGTATATTGAGTTCAGGGGACATTTTCTGGGTGTCTGCCGGGTACATAGCTTGCTTATTCTTTGGCCACATTCACTGACTTCTGGATTGTCACCCACATACGTGCAGGTAGCAGCATTTGTAGTGATTTTTTCAAGGGCCTGGGAAGAAGGTGTTCATCATGAGAGCCAAGCAGGGGAGCTGCAATGAAAGCTTGGAGCCTCCTTCTTCCTGTAGGGGTTGAGCCCACCGTAAGCCCTTTGCAAGGAAGGTAAAACCTTTGTTGGCCAAGAATAGCTGGTGTCTAGGCCACTACTACAGAAGAAATGATTCTTTCTGACTATGAGCTATTCT
The DNA here is from genome assembly GCA_004027025.1 of Myocastor coypus. Taxonomy (NCBI): domain Eukaryota; kingdom Metazoa; phylum Chordata; class Mammalia; order Rodentia; family Myocastoridae; genus Myocastor; species Myocastor coypus. The sequence continues at coordinate 25,195 of PVJA010006107.1, forward strand.
AGGAATGAGAAGCCCTGCAGAGCCACCCCGAGAATGAAGAGTGGCATTCACCTCCTCGGGCCTTGGGTTGAGCAGACAGATGCCCAGGAGCCTTGTTATTCCCTTTCCTGGGCTAGCTTGAGGAAAGCTTCAAGTTAGTCATGGGTATTCCACAGGCCCCTGTTCTGCCTGGCAGACCTGGGTTCCCTGCCTCTCTGGGCTGCTCCTCAGGAACTTAGGGCTTTGAGGGGAAGAAACAAACTCGAGGGACTTTCGTCACATGTTAGGATTAGGCTCTTGCTCATGCTACAGTCCCCTAGAACTGGGTGTGTTGCAGGTTGGCTCAGCGGTAGTCAGTGCATATGAACCAGTTGTGCAGGGTGATTGATTGGGACGTGGCTCCTGCCCTCGTGATTCAGTGCAATTTCTGTAACAGAGAAAGAACTGGGACCACAGTAGTGTAGAGAAAGGGTTAGTTCTTCTGGGAAGGTATCAGAGAAAGCCTCAGGGAAGAGATCATGAGGTAGCCTTGGAGGAATCTAGGGGAGACACAAGTCATGTACCTGAGGTGGCTGTGAGTGGGCCTCCTCCCTGAAGGAGGCAGCCTGATGAGGTCAGTAGGGTCATCAGCATTCAGGGAGAGCCATCTGCTGTGCTCAGTGGCCCTGGAAGCCCTCTGTCTGTCTTAAGCATTCAGAGCCTGTAATCACTTATCCTCCGGTGGCCATGGAGCTGGTCATTACCACAAGCAGCCATCATTAGCAGCTGTCATAAGCTCCTGACTTCCCTCCAAGCTTATTAGTGGCCCAGGCAGGCAGCAAGCACAGAGCTTCGGGAGCCAGCTCGCTCCACAAGGGCTGGGCTGGGAGTGCTAGGCAGGACTGAGGGTCTGGGCCAGCTTGGGTGTCTGAGCTGGGCTTTAGGAAAGCCAGAGATGCTATAGCTACTGTAAGGGAAGAGGCTGTGGTATAGAGATGGTGTGTCTATATATGTGGTCTGTGCGGGTGTTTGTGTCTCTGCTTGGACGTGGCTGTCTGGAGGTGAGTGTAGAAATACATGAGCAGTTGTGTGAAGCAGTGGGCTCTGGGCACATATGCATGCTGGTGTTTGACTGTGAATGTAGACACATATGTGCTGTTTGTGGTGTGAGGCTATCTCATGTGGCCTGTGCATGTGTGGGCACAACTAAAGCATTTGCTGGTTCCAGCTGGCCTGGCCGTGAGGGTAGCAAGCATCCCTGGTGAGGTTTGAGCTTCCTCATTCCTTAAGAGCTTTACTGATGGCTCTGAGGACCTGCTGCCCCTCTTTCCCTGCTGCAGAAGGGCTTCCGTCAGGGATTTCTCGGCAGTGAAGTCTTAGTGCAGACTGAAGCCTGTCTTTATAGATTTGGGAACTCTACTGAATATTTAGTGTTTTGTTGATTACTCCAAATGCCAGATAAACTGATTTTGTTTTGGTTTTAGTGTTTATGGCAAATTCATTTACAACTCCTGACTCTGGGCAGAAGTCACTTTCCCAGTGGATCTTAGCAGTTAAGGAAATTGTTATTGAGGATAGGGTGTTATCCCTAGGATTTCAAAAGCATGTTTGAAAAACCACACTTCATGTTACCAGGCAGCCTGAGTTCAGGGCTGGTTCTACCACCTACAGCTTTTGTATTCTTTCTCTGGCTCAATTTACCCATCTGTCAGAACCCCAAAATAAAAACTTCTGTGCAAGGAGATAAAATATGATATGGTAAAAATAACAAATTCTGATATCCTAGGATCTGATTCTAGTACCCACATGGAACTGCGACTTGGGCCAGTCAGTCTCTGGATGTGTTTGCTTATGCAAACCCCACCTGGTCTCTCCAGGCCCTCCCTCCACCCCTTGTATGGTTTGAAGCTCTGAGGCTGTATGGTTTTATCCTGTGACTTGGTTTCCCGATACAGAGGCTTCCTTGGTCTACCTCCCTGCTCCTCAGGTATGTCGGCTGGGAGCCCTTGGGCTTCCTCTGAGGCATGTGGGAGAGAAGCTGTGGCCAAGAAGGTTGTAGCAGAGGGAAGCCAGGGGCTACACTCACAGAAGAGTTGGGATAGGGTGGATCGAGGGGCTGTAGGGCCACTGCAAAGGACAGTATACTGCACTCCCTGGAAAGCCACCTTCTCTGACCAGGACCTGGGGGATTCTGGGTGTCCTGACCTCAGCCCCTACCAGTGGGAGGATCCCCACATGTGTGATCTCCCTCTAGGACATGTCACAGGCCTCTTGCTCCTCTCTGGGATGACTCTGTCCCCAGGTAAGGGTAGCATCTTTGCATCTCTTCACCTGCATGGGCTGATGGAACCTCTTAAGAGGAGAGTATTGCTTCTCAAACTCAAAACTGAGTGCTGGAGTGGTCAGCTGCAGTCCTCTAAGCCCAGGTTTCTCATCTGCAAATAGAAGCATTGGCAGAATCTCTTACATCACCGAGTCAATACACGTTCATGAAGCTGGTGTGGAGAACTCCAAAGTACAGTTCACAGGTAAAATGTGACACACACTATGATAGCTGGTCACAAAGTGCCATCTTGGCATCAAGATGAGGCTCAGCGTGATGTCCCATAGCAGATTTCCTCTCCAGGTAGGGGCAGTCAGTACACTTCACGTAGCTGTTTTAGAATTTGTCACATAAGCCATGATGTCCTCAAAAAAAAAAAAAAAAAAAAAAAAAGGAAAATAAAAAAGACAAACATATGTTACCGATGTCCTAGTACTGAATGGAATGGTCATGGTAATATTTCCTTCAGGAGCTTAAAAAGGCTTTTCCAGGTTATTAAAATGCAAGCTGAGCTGATCCTAGATATCTCTGGGATGACAGGGACTGCTAATGCTGGTGAAGGACAGAACTAAAGCACTGTGTGGGGAAGGTGCTTGGGAGAGGGGGCTTGAAACTTTGGGTGTATTTTGCTCCCAAAGAGGGGACAGTGACTACAGCAGCCTCAGGGCAGATGGGGCGTGTCGGGGGCAAATAATATCCAGAGCACTTATTGCTCCTCTCTGTGCCCTACCTCTGAACTGATGCAACCCGCAAAATGGGCATTCAGCCTGCCTTTAGTGCATGGTGGCCTCCTGGGACTGCAAACACCAGGGGGTGGGGGTGGGGCTTGGGAGAACTGAGGCTGTCTCTTCCAGCAAAGAGGGCCTTGTTCTGTACAGCTCCAGAACTTCGTTTAGTGAAGACAGGAAACTACTTGGGGCACGTTGTCAGGGAGTGAGACCACAGGCACAAATTGTGCAAAGGCGGATGGGCTCTAGGATGGGCTCTTATCTATGCTACCTGGGAGACCTACCTTTGTCACAAAGTCAGAAGGTAAGGCTATGTGGTTATTTGCAGCCCTTCAGATTCTGTGCTGCATGAAAATTCTTAAAGAACCTGCCTTATGTCTTGGCCAGTGGCCTCTCCCAGGGCTGGCCGCGTTGGTGGGTGAGACTTCTTGTGAAATTAAGTGAGGGCCCCTAGCTCAGCAGATCACCAGTGAGGGGTCCCCCCCTCAAAGGTTTCCTCCCAGACCCTGACCTTACCTGCAGTTCTCTCTGGTGACCTGGACGTGCACAGTGAAGGCTTCTGTTGTGTGTCTTGCAGGGGAAGAGCAAGAACCCATCTGTATGAGGTATGGCCTGGAGTAGTCCTCCTGTGGCAGCGGGGAGGCCCCGTGCATGGGAACCACAGCCCAGCTCCGATGGGGCCTCCTTCACCTTCTGCCCCTTTGCTCACATGAAGGAGCGTCTAGTGCCATTGGGAGATCAGTTTTCATGAGGATTTTGCCTAACTGTGTGTATAGAGGGGGAGGTGGTGCGAAAGCTGAGCATGGGCTGCCTTCCCTGGGAAGGGGCAGAAAGATCCCTGATTCCTGCACTGATTTCCCCTTTGATTGACAGCTCTTTGCCTGGAGCCTTCTTCTCTTACAGACTTAATGTATCTCCTGGCAGATCTCCCTGTTCGGAATGCTGCACCCAGCCTGACTTCGAACGAACAAGCAGCGAACAAGAGGGAGTTGGGGAGCCTGGGGCACTTTCCCTTTCTTTTGCTACTTGTTCCCATTCTGTCCCCACTTTCTAGATACTCTTTGAAAGCAGGATGGTAGCAGGGCTGTGGCTGGAGCAGTTGAAAATGCTGTGCTTTTTTTTCTTCCTTGCCCTGGAGTGGGAAGTTTGGGTTGTTGGCTGGAAGTTTGTTCTTCCCCAGAAGCCCTCAGCCTGAAGTTCCCGGCGGAACCCACGCCCCAAACTCCAGCACAGTATACTACCTTCCAAGCTAGCCTGGAGATCAAGGCATTTCTCCCGGCGGCCAGCGCTGCTGTCCCTGCCATGGTGCTGCTGTTTGACATCATCAGAGGTCCTGAGAAAGTTCAGGGGACAAGGAGGGTTAATGGGGGTGGGGGGCTGAGCCTGGCTCTCCTCGCCTGCTGTAGTTGCATTTCTTCCAGGAAGTGATTTATCTGATAATGAGCTGGGATTGTGCTTCTTAGCCTGGAGTGGGGCTTAGTTTTCTTGAATTTTGGCATTGGGTTCCGGCATTCAGAAGGCGGGAGGATTGCCTTCGTTTGAGGAGACGGATCCCACAGGCTGGAAATAAGGGGGCTTGTGGTGGGAGAAATGAGAGGAAAATGAGAATGAGAAGGAGGCACGGGGCTCCTAGGGGAGAGAGGGTCCTGGCCCTGGCACCTGCTTAGCCACAGGTTGTTGAGTGACGGGAATCCTCAAGTTCTTTCTGGGCCTCAGTTTACTCATCTGTGGAATAGGACTTTGGTTTCAAGGTCTCTCAGGTGGTCTCTGGCCTGGCAGATGGAGTAAGAATGATGATTTTCTATGTAAACCACATTAGTGTGCTAACCTGCACTCACTTGCCAGATGCACGCTATGGGTTCTGTGCAGTGTTCTGCAAGGCGGGGTGCAGGTCCCTGCCGACATCTGTGGCTGTGGAGCCATAGGCTCTCTGGGCTGGGGCCCAAGCACCATTGTCCTGGGAGGGGTGTCCAGTGTGGCTGCTTTGCCTTCAGGGAAAGAACTCTCCATGGGCTTGCGCAATGCCTCTTCCTGCAGTGTGGCTGACGGGAGAGCTGCCGGGCCAAGTCAGAGCAGCAGTTCCCTTCTCCTTTTGGGTCCTGCCTCAGTGCCTGGGTTCGTGCACTAGAATCTTCTTGGATTTCTCCAGGAGCTTCACGTCACTCTGCGACATGGCCTCACTAGTATTTGATTTTCCATAGCACCCAGGTAGCTCCGAGCAGATGGTAAAGTTAGGGTAGCTGGATCAAAAATGTCACCCTCTCCCTCTGAGCTGATACACTTTGTACACAGCAGTAGCTTGACATGAACTGCCAGTCTCAACAGTGGAACAGGCTCTAATCAGCCCTATGGATTGGATGAACTAATGGATAAGCATAAGAAAAAGGAAGAAATTAAAAAGTTTTTTGTTTTTCTCCACAGAAATTAGTGTTGACCTGTGAGGTTTTCCCATGCTTGGCAGGTAGCTTCAGTCTGCCCTTTGAATCCCTCCAGTGGGCTGCCTTTTTGGGTTGTGAGGCTGGCTGGAGAAGTAATCTGCCACTTGGTGTTGTCTGAGTGGTTTCTGTGGTTTCTTCTGCCTGGCCACCAGGTCTGTCTGATGTTGAAGCCTTGGTGTATCCTGGTGAAAGGCCTGCTGGCCACTCAGCTGCTGTTCTGAGGTGGAGTCCACTGTAGGAGAGAGTTTAGAGGAGGAGGAGGAGGGATGGATGATCCCAGACTTGCAGTTGCTGTCCTTGTCAGGGAAAAGAAGTGCTCCTTGTTGCCAAATGAAGAAGCAAAAGTGTGATTGAAGGTGACTAGATAAAGATCTCTAACTTCACACCAGCCAGAGAGGTCAACACGGAATGTGGGATGTGTGTGTTGCCTAAGGTCATGGGATAAAGAGCAAGAATCTGTGTGGAGTTGCCCTCCTGCCTGTGGGGTGGTCTGGAGCCTTCCCCATTCGAAAGCAGGATGAGGATGAAATTATAGAGAGTCACAAAGAGTTGTCTCAAAAGGCCACAGGGAAATGAATTGAAATTTCTAACATGGGAGTAAGTGTGGTCTACTAAGAGTACAAAATTTGATGTGGATGTCTTTGTCACTCCTAATGCAGAGTGGTATTTAAAAATGGGACAGAAAAATAAGGGATGAGGATAGGTTATAGGGATAACCAATAGGTTATAAGCATGATTATAGGTTATAATATAGCAGTGTTTACTTTTTGCATAAACCTATGTAAACATAAGTTTTAAATCTGCAATTAGTTTTGAAAAGATATGTTCACACTATTTATTATACAATATATTATTGCATATTATATTGTATATATGACTATAAATCTGTTCACATTTTACGGAAAAATATCCAAAAAGTCTACATTTCAAAGTAAGAGGAACAGGTTGGCAGTTTCAGAATACTTTCCCCTACATAAGTTTATTTTTATGTTGACCCTGTGAAGTAGGAGAAATGCTATGAGCTCTTTTTTTGTTCGGTGAAGCGATCAAGTGGCACCCAAAGTCATGCAGCAAAGCTGGACTGCAGCCCAGCAGCAGGCTAGGCCATGTGAGGAGCAAGGGTGCCAGCCACCCCTTTGTCTGGCTTGCTACTGATAGTCCACCGTGCCTGTTGAGGGGTGGGGGCAGCTGTACTGAGTGTGGACTTGTCCTTCTGTTTCCTGGTGTTGCTGTTACAGATGAGCAGAGACCAAGGGGCTGAGCTGTGGAAGTTTGTGTTCTCACAGTTCTAGAGCTGATGTACAGAGTTGGGGGTATCAGTAGTGGCCTTGGAGGGAGCAGCTACTCCGTGCCTCTCTCCCTGCTTGCTGGTGGCTTCCACAACTGGCATTCCTCATCTTGGAATTCCAGCCTTGGATCCTATCTTCAGATTCTTCTTCTCCATGTCTCTGTACTCTCCTTATAAGAACACTAGGTTTAAGATCTTTCTGCATCTAGTGTGACTCTGTCTTAGTATAACCAACTACATTGGCACCCAAAAGGTCCTATTTCTAAGCAAGGTCCCTTTCCAGGTTCTGATGGACTACATCTTTTCTAGGAACACCCTGCAGCATTTTATAGAGCCCCAAGTTAACTTAGCTTGAATCTTGGCCCTGTCATTTACCATCTGGTAACATGCTCATGGCCCCTTGTATCAAAAGTTAAGTGATAACAGTACTCATATAAGTAGGCTGTGGGGAGGGTGAAATGGGGAAGTAGGTGCCTGCCTGGCTCTTGAAAAGGGTTTGTATTGCAAAGGATATATGTAGTGGCTCATGTAGTAGAGGAAACGCAGGTGTGGAGTGGCAGCCTAAAAGCTGGGTCACCCCTGGTGGTATCTGGCTCTGGGGAATTCAGCCAGTGACTGTGCTAGTGGGATGCTGAGGACTGGAAGGTTCATTTCTGTCCTTATAGATGTATGTGCATCATGAGCGGAACCACACTCCCAGCCATAAGGAAAGAGACGTCCATGGCAGCTGAGCAAGGAGCTTGAGAGGCAGGCTGGAAGGGCAGTCAGTGGAGGTAGTCTGATGACGTGCCTCTGGGGCTCCTTTTGAACTCTCAAACCCTTTGAAAACTGCTCATTTGACTGTGAGGTAGCCAGGACCAGGGTTGAATTGATCTCTGAGCGTAGTCAGCCCAATTGGGAAGGATCCGAGATATTGTTACTGAGTCTTACTCAGTTGGCTGGTGGTGAGGTGGCTTCATAATTAGCCGTTGTATCTGAAAACCTCCACCTGTGACAAATTGGCATCCTGGTCATTAACTATACAGGAGCTCTATGTCCATGGCTGCTCACAAAAGCTACAAACCGTCACTGGTCTTTGTACAGAAGGTGGCAGTTGACAAATGCCCTCCCACTCACCCTCTTGGCATCGCCATCTTTGGGTAGTGGCCAGAAGCTTGAATGCTGTGCATCCTGCATGACTTCTTCGGGCTGTAGATGCCCAGGTGCAAGGAGACACCTGTCTTCCAGGGCCCCTCTTGTTCAGAAAGAAAGGATGCTGGAACCCACCTTTAGGTCCTGGAACTAGATGCCTCCAATTTTGTAGCAGGGACAGCCTGCTGGAGAACCCACGTGGAAGGCTTGGGGAGCAGCCAGAGGAAAATTATGCCCCATGTATCTTGCAAGGTCCTAGCAAGGTCGCAGAAAAAAACTCAAGCAGGCACTTTTTTTTTTTTGGTCTTTTTAATGTATGTTTATTTTATCATTTTGATAGTGGGGATTGAATTGAGGACTTAGAGCCTGCCAGGAAGGTATTTATGCCACTGAACCAGCTCCTGGCTGTCAGAAGGAAACTTAGGGAAGCGAGTGAGCTAATGCTATCCATAGTGAATGCTCCTGTTGGGGAGGTGGAGCTTGTGTACTGTTCTCTGAGACAGCCAGGACCCTGACCCTAGGATTTGGCTTTTCTATAGGAAGAGCACTTCTTATAGAGGGTGCCATAGGTCTTTAAAAGACAGAAAGTGGGGGTGTAAATACAGGTAATAAGTAGGATCAAAGTGCATCATACGCAGAGGCCCCCCCCCAATGTGAAACTATGGGGAGGGGACTGGGTCAGGGGTCAGTAAGGTAAATGATTAAAGTATGTCATGCACATGTACAGATCTGCTGAAATGCAGTGCATTAATCCATATAACTAATATACACTCGTAAAAAAATGTTGAGAAGAAGACAACTTACCAGTTTTGAAGCCAGGAAATTGGTCAGTATTGTAGAAATCATTCACCTACAAGCGTTAGAGGTTGAGAAGAGGCCCCAGAAGTGGGCCTGGCACTTGTCTCTGCTGGAATCCTGGGTCCTGAGACCAGAAACCCCACAGTCTCAGGGAAGCATTCTGCTTCGTGTCTGCTTGGTCAGTGGCATTCCTCAGGAGCAGGATGGCAGTGCTGGCGCCTCTGCATGGCCACAGCCCTGTCTTTGTGTCTGCTGCACGGCTGGCTTGCTTGCCAGGCCTGGGGAGCCTCTGAGGAGACCCTCTCCAGCTCTTCACAAGTGAGAGTGCAGGCAGGCTGAAAGGAGAAGGGAAGAGCAAATGTACTTGGTGTGAGACTGACACTCACAGCCACCCTGCGTACAGGCCCGCTGAGCTGGGTAAAGAGCAGGAACCCTAGCGAAATTGAGACCAGGCCAGCCTTGGCATGGGACTGCTGCTCACTTCCATGCATGGTTTCAGTTCTTGGCTTGAGCCAAACGCCTCTCCAGCCAAGACCAGTCTCACCTTTGGTAAAAGGCGAAAGATTTATACGATCTGAAAAGAAACCAGAGTATTACCTTTGGGAATCCATCATTCCTACTTGGCGTTTCCTATGAATACAGAGTCACATGTGCTCCCTCCCCTCCCTCAGACTCCCCCGACTTGGCAGGGAAGCCCTGTACTGCCTGGCCAGTGGATGGGGAAGGTGTGCGTGTGGACCTTTCTTGGACTGGACCTTGGCTCTCCCCAAAAGCCCAAGTCCGGGCAGCCTCCCTGCTGCTAGTACAAACTCTGGAAGGGCTAGAAAGAAGAAGCAAGGAAAATCCAAGTGTAGGAATTTGGCTGCATAAGGAGGGTGAGCTACGTGAAAAAGCTAGGAGGACTTTAATTCCCTGGGTATGGTACTCTGTGAAGCTAGGTACAGTTGGACCTAGATAGAAAGTGATGGTTGGAATGAGGGGTTCGGGCTTCTCTTTATTTTTCGTAGCAGTGGCTTTGGCTAAATAGAGGATTGCTGTCCTCTCTGAATTCTTTTTATATCACAACTGGTGTGGGCTGGAAAAGGGGCCTGTGAGAGGTGACTTAGACACTTCCTTGGCTCCTGACACTTTCCAGGCAGCTGGGCACAGGGCATTCAGCTCATCCCAGGACATGGGGCTCCCTTTCTGCTTCTACCACTCACTTAACCTTTGATATTACTTGTATTTTGGGAATGTGATATTCTAAGGTGAAGAGTGATCTGTGCTACTGATGAGTTGGAACTTGCGCAAATGACTGGAACCTTCCTGTTTCCTTCTCTAGAAATCAGTTATAATCGAAGCACCTTCCTTGTAGGGTTTATAGAGGATTTGAGAGATTTTATAGATAAAAGTGCATAGAGCAGTGCCACACAGGCCCGAGGAGCTGTTGTTATTGTTAACTCTAAAGCAGATATTAGTGCAAATAATTCAAGTCCCATGAATAGGGATGTGATCAGGGCAGGGACTGCTGTTTATATCTTATCCTTCATTTGCTCAGCAGATAGATGTGTAAATGAGCCCTTTGATGGGTTATGCATTGTGATAGCCACCAAACAGAGATGAAAAGGCTTGCTTGAGCTTATGGTAGGAAGGAGGGTGGGTGGGGCACACTCATAGGTAATTAGCATGCAGACTATGCTGAGCCAAGATTCAACAGGGAGGACCAGAAAGGCCAAGGCTGGAACTGGCTAGAGGCTTCTTGGAGAAGATGCACTGTGGCTTGGCCTGAAGAATTAGGCAAGTAAGGCCAAGCTGTGCCTGAAGTGAATTTTCTGTGCTTCAGTGGGCCACACAGGAGGGTAATAAAAGAAGGAGAGCAAATCTGTGCCTTTGGCCACCAGTGCTCAGACTTAGTTTCTTCAGGGGGATCTTGCACCTGTCCTTTTCTTTTTCCTGTCTGTCAAATGCAGCAGCATGAAGGTCTGCTGGCTACTGTGCCTGAAGTGAGTCAGATCCTTCTCTGTGGTTGTCTTGGAGTTAAACAAATCCACGACCAAGAGCGTGCTCCTGTGTGTTGTCTGGGCTGTAGGTAGTGGGGGGATGTAGGTGAGGTGTCGGGAGATACGCGAGGACAAGGGCAATCTTCCCCATCTGAGGTGCAGGGCATTTTTCTTCCTGTGGCTTGGGCTTCCATATCAGATTTCACAGGCAGAGGAAGGAAAAGTGAAAATTTGGATTTAGATTAGCAGTGTTGGGATGGTTATGGAGCTGACTAGCTGACGTGACATGGTAAAATACCAACCTGCCCCCACCTTTGGGCCCTTAGCCAGTGGTGCTCATGTAGCTTTGCTAACTCAGAAGCTTGACATCTTTGAGCCCTTCTTAGAAATACAAATCTTAGGCCCACCCCATTCTACTGCTAGTGAAGAGCAGCTCGCATAGAGCTCATCACTTCAGTATTAACACGTCTTCCAGGTGATTCTGATGCAGCTTAGTACTGCTTGCTGAAGCATCTCTCAGGGCTGCTGATGCTCATGGCTTCTCCCATTCACTGGCTGGGAAGCTCATTCACCTACTCTCCATCTTCTTCCTTCCCAGATCCCACCCCACCTTCCAATTTGCCATTTGGGTCAATACCAGGAGGTGGAGCAGGGAGGGCTGGAAATCCTATGACCCTCTGGTGGGAAAAGCTGTTTGCCTTGGCAGCTTTTCCGGAAATTGGAGGTATGCTTCAGGCAGTCCTCATGAGGGACCACATTTATACCATTTAGTTTATTCACTTTCCTCTGCCTCCTGTTGGGGGTGCAGGAAGGCTGGCAGGTGGGGGTGTGTAAATTGCACGCCGGGGGGGGCGGCAGCCAGAGAGCTTTTTGTCCTACTCTATAACCTAGGCTTTTGCTGGTAGAGCCACCAAAGAAAACTACAAAGTGGGATTTTTCATTTTACACCATTAATTTATGAGTAATTTTTTTTTTTCTGGAACTGGGGATTGAACCCAGGCCCTTGTGCTTGCCAGGCAAGTGTTTATTCTACTGAGCTATCTCCCCAGCCCTACACCATTAATTTAAATCAATGGGATTTAACACAATCCACGAAATCAAGCAATTAGACAGGGGGATTCCAGATGGCTGACATTGATACTGTGTGTGTTTGTGTGTGTGTGTGACAGGAGGGAAGGAGGGAGGGAAAGAGAGACAGAAACAGAGACAGATGGAGACAGAGAGTGACAGAGACAGGCAGAGATGTATGGGGAAGAGCCCGTGAAGTTGGAAGTTCTAGTCTTCTGCCTAACCATCTTCTTATGGTATCTGAGATCCAGAAAACAGCACAACTTCAATTAAATAATTTTCCACAAGAGTTCCTCTAGGGCATTTTCTACATCTGCTATTTTCTGTAGATAAGATGGAGAGAAAGCTGCCTTTTTCTCCCCCCTATTTTTTTTAGGGCATAGTGGGCAAATGCTTATAAATATGCAGCATGTAGTTTGTGGTTGGGATGAGAGTCTGAGTTACTGTGACAAGGTGCCAGCTCCCTTACTTGCTAAATGAAACAGTGATGCCAAACACTGGCTCCCACTGAGAACAAAGAGTTCTGGTAAACTGCTGTCCGGAGACGCTTTGTCAGGAGGACTCATCTGCCCTGGTGCCTTGAGGCCCACTCCACCAGAGCCTGGGCCTCTGAGGCTGAGCACTGGGAGAGGGCTGCAGCTTCTTATTTTTGGGCCTTATTTGCTGCTATTAGCAAATCTTTGGACAGTTGAATTTGGGGGTGGTGATTTCTGCTTCCAACCTCTGGGTTGTATACCCAAGAGGGAAGTAAGCTAGGCTAAGGAGCTAGAGTTGGGTTCCTCTGTCCTCACAGCACTATGAAGCTTTCACAGTGTTACAGATCTTTGTAGCTGGAGGCTCTGTGCATCAGGTGGTTGTAGGCTGTGCTGGATGTGGGTATGTGGGATCTGGAGGCCTTCCTGATCCACAGGCTGATTGGGTGATAGAGGTTAATCACTGTGGCTAGCTCGCTTCTCCTCCTACAGTCATCTCTTTGGGAATACAGGAGCTCTTTTTTTAAAACACATTACCAGTACATTCACAATAATTGATACAATGCACATGGTTGTCCTCATTGTAGTTACACATGGCACAGGGTGTACACATGATAAATTTTCTAATGGTTATTAGTACAATAGATTTCTTCTCCTTGACCTAAGACAAGGTAGTTGTATGCATAGTCAAATGTTCCATAATTTCATTGTGTTACTGGAAAAACTGGCAATGTTAGAAGCTGTTGATTTGAGTCTTTTACAGCTCAGCATACTAAACTAACCTTACATTTTAGCGTCATGTTTAAACTTTTCTGTTGAGTGGTTAAGGGCAAGTTAAATCAAGACCTGTACAACAAAACATGTAGTTTTTGTAACTCCCCAGATCAGTCAAATCCCTTCAGGATTTACTTTGAAACCATGTACAGTGCTTTGTAGAACTGTTGTCATTGTCAGCCATCTGGATGAGTCATAGCCATTGCTTGACCAGTTTGCTATCTGGAAAGCCTGAGAGAATGTTTTCTCTCTAGGTGACTCTCCTTACGTACACTATATGCCTTCAATCCCTTTCCTCTGTGGTCCCTTAATCTCCTTGAACAGAAACTTTGGGAAACCACTGAGTTATAGGATATTACAGCACAGGTTCTTTTTTGTCCTGAGTCCTCATTGACCTTGAAAAGCTAGGGCCAAAATATTGGCTATACTTGTAGCCTCCCCCCTTTTTTTCTCTAATTTTTGGTCTGTAAATGTATATTCTTAGCCCTCCAGAAGAAAAGCTTAGTGATATGATTGCTCTAAAATGTGGGTGCTTGAGCTTAATATCACCGTCTTTCTGAATGAACGTGAAGTATTTTAGATTTAATTTGGAATTGGTATTTTCCATCAATCATTGATATTCTAATAAATCCCTATACAATGTGATAAAAGCAGTTACACGTTTTTACACAGATGTTTAGAAATATAAGCATGTACCAAATTTTAGCCTGTCCATCCTTTGTCATTTTTCCTATTTACTTCCTCTCATTTAATACTTTTTTGTTTTCCTGTAAGCCAACCACTTACTTGAGAGAGAGTATAACAGTAACTTAAATTACATTAGAAGCACCACACATCTACGCATTCCAAGCATAGTTTTAGTGGTACATATTGCTAACATCAGTATCAAAACCTTTTCAGGTTTCTTAGAGCCATTGTCTAATTCATACTGTGCATATAAGTGTGTAGTTTTGCTCCTGCCATGTTTCCTCTCTTCTGTTTCCAGTCACTTTGCTTTTTAATCATTAAGTCTGATTTCCATTCAGCTGTTATGCCTCTCCATTTTTATTTCTTCTTTTGAGTTTTACACTAGGGAGACTACATGATTTTTACACATGTAGGTCTGGTATATTTCACTTATGAGTATATGTTCAAGATATGTCCATTTATATATGAAGCTTTCTAGTTTACCTTTCTTTATAGCTGAGTAATATTCCATTGTATAAAAATGCTACATCTTTTTCAACCATTTTTTATATGATGGTTCATATGTTGGCTGTTACCAAGATTTGACTATTATGAATTGGGCTGCTATAAACATAGATGCACAGATATCACTATGGTATGATGTTTTCAGTTCTTCTGGGAAAATTCCCAGTGGGGAGATAGCTGGATTGAATGGGATTTCCAGCTCTAGTTTTTAAAGGAGCCTCCACACTGCTTTTCATAATGGTTGCACCAATCTGCATTCCTACAAGTAATGGAGAAGGATTCCTTTTTCCCCATAGCCTCTCCAACATTTGTTGTTGGTTGATTTCTTTATGATAGCCATTCTTTCTGGGGTGAGATAGTATCTAAGTGTTGTTTTGATTTGCATTTCATGAATGGCTAGTGGTGTGGAGCATTTCTTCATGTATTTGTAGGCTTGTGAATTTGCTTCTCTGAGAAATGTGTGTTCATCTCAGATGCCCATTTCTGGATTGGGTCCTTGAATTTTGGGACCCTAATGGTTTTTAGTTCTTTATACATTCTAGATAGAAGATCTTTGTCTGAATACTTATTAGTTAAAATTTTCTTGAAATTTGTGGTTTGTCTTTTCACTTATGTTGGTAATTTCTTTTGAGGTGAAAAAACTTCTTAGCTGCATAGGATTCCAGTTGTTGATTCTTTCAAGTGGGTTACAGCTGAAATTAAACAAGAAATTAAACAATATCAATAATTTAATAAAAATTCTAACGCAACTTACTGAAATTTATGGGATGCAATGAAAGCAGTTCTTAGAGGGAAATTTATAGCTCTGAACTCACACGTTAAGAAGACAGAATGGGAACAAATAAGTACTCTCATTCAGCACCTAAACCGACTAGAAATGGAAGAGCAAACGAAATCAAAAGCCCAAAGATGAGAGGAAATTATAAAGATTAGAGCAGAAATCAATTCAGTTGAGTCAAAGAAAACAATGTAAAGAATTAATGAATCAAAAAAAATGGTTCTTTGAAAGATTAAATAAAATTGATAAGCCCCTAGCTAACCTCATAAGAAAGAGGAAAGACAGGCCTACCAGCAAAGAAAAGTTCGGGACCTGATGGATTCATCACTGAATTCTACAAGAAATTTATGGAAGATATAAGCCCAATACTCCTCAAACTCTTCAATGAAATTGAAAAAGAAGCAATCCTTCCAAAATCATTCCTGGAGGCACGTGTTACACTGATACCAAAACCAGAGAGAGGTGCAACTAAGAAAGAGACCTACAAGCCAATTTCTCTCATGAACATAGATGAAAAATTCTCCCCAAATCCTCGCCACTAGAATACAATGAATCATCAAGAAGATTATATACCATGACCAGGCAGGATTCATCCCACAGATGCAAGGATGGTTCAATATATGCGAACCTATAAATGTAATACACTATATCAATAGAAGTAAAGCCAAAAATCATATGATTGTCTCAATTGGTGCAGAAAAGGCTTTTGACAAAGTTCAACACTTATTCATGTTCAAATTCCTGCAGAAACTCGGAATAGAGGGCCTTTATCACAAGCTGATAAAAGCCATCTATGGCAATCCAACAGCTAACATAATTCTAAATGGGGAAAAACTGAAGTCTTTTACTCTCAAATCGAGAGCTCCTTAATGAAGAAAGTAGTTTAAGGGAGAAACATATTTCTTGGGAATCAGTGTAAGTGGCCTAGTGTCTGTCCCTGTTAAGGTTTTCATTGGTGTCTGTTGGAGAGAACATGTCCAAGTCCTGGTCCCAGAATCCCCAAATTTGTTTTTTTTTTGTTTTCTGTTTTTTAAAAATTTAATTTATTTATTTATTTTTCTTGTTTCAGAACCTTTGCTTGTTTATTCACTCATTTTCATGGCTGGCTCAGCCCACCCCAAGGGCAGGGCTGGCGCAGCACGTGGTGCCGGGGATCAAACCAGAGTCCCCGAAGCCGCCCAAGCTTTCCCAAGCAGGTGCTTTAGACCACTGAGCCATCCCGCCAGGCCCCAGAATCCCCAAATTTGGTGAGACCTCATCCACCTGTCCTTTCTCTCCTATTAGAGGAATTATGGGATAAAGCAAAAAGCTCTGAGCAGAGAAGCAAGGGTAGCAGGTCACAACTGTAGCTGGGAGAACCTGCAATTGAAGGACTTTGGGCAACTGTTCCCAGGATGTAGGACTTGGTTTAATGTCCCTTCCAGGACAACACAAATATTCCACATTTCAAAGTAGTGGGATTTCTTTTTTTTTCATCTTTTTTTTTTTAAGAATTTTTTTTTTTTTTTTTACTTTATTTTTTTTCTCTTGTTTCAGAATTTTTGTTTGTTTGTTTATTTATTTTTATGGCCGGCTCGGCCTGCCCTGAGGGCAGGAGTTTGGGCTGGCCTTGAGCTCACTTTTGTAGCCCAGGCTGATCTCAAACTCACATTGATCCTCCTGCCTCAGCCTCTCCAGTGCTAGGAGTATAAGCATGTGCCACCATGCCTGG
This sequence comes from Myocastor coypus, assembly GCA_004027025.1. NCBI lineage: Eukaryota > Metazoa > Chordata > Mammalia > Rodentia > Myocastoridae > Myocastor > Myocastor coypus. Next base: position 41,833 of record PVJA010006107.1, read on the forward strand.
CAGTAGTGGGATCTGAGAAATTGTAAGATCTGTGAGGTTCCTCTTCTTTCTTGGAGAAACTATTTGAGAAGGTAGAAGTCTTCAGTGAATTCTTAAAAAGGCCCAACTGAAGTTGGTTGCTCTAGTTGGCCTGAGAATAGAAGTCTGTAAACATAATTTTTGTCCATCACTGACCACACATTTTGGGATTGGTTTATTTATCATCTTTGTAAAAATTAAGATTTTTGCCTCAAAATCAATGCAGTTTAAAAAATCAAACAGGTGTAAAAGATTTTAATTTAAAAAATGCAGTTCTGTATCCCTTGCCTTTTTTCACCACAGATTCCCATGACCTAGAGGTAGTAACATTCACATATTTTTGAAAGCATTCATTCGTCATCTTACAGTTCATAGTGTTGCTCTTGATAAATCCACTGCCATTCAGAGGAGTGACCGTTAATTTTAGCTCTGTACTCTCTTTTTCTCTAGATTTCAAAAGTTCTTTTTATCCCCTGATATTACTAAATGTCATGATTTATTGAGCTGGTACTTTAAAAAAATTTATTTTTTTCTTGTTTCAGAACTTTTGTTTGTTTGTTTATTTATTTTTATGGCCAGCTCAGCCTGCCCTGAGGGCAGGGCAGGCGCAGCATGTGGTGTCGGGGATCGAACCATAGTCCCAGCAGCCGCCTGCAGGCGCTTTAGACCACTGAGCCATCCTGCTGGGCCCCGAGCTGGTACTTTTTAACCTGAGAACTGAGGTGCTTTGCTTTTAGCAAACTTTCTTGAGTTATTTGTTTGTTATCTCCTGCTTGTTTTTTTGTTACCATCTTTCTTGAACTCCTTTTATTTAAATGTTGCAACTTTTAGATTTATATTCCATTTTTGTTGTCCCCTTCTTTGTCATATTGTTCAGCTCTTCTGGAAATTTTCTTAACGATCTCTTAAATCATTTGTTTTGGATCCTTTGGTTCTTTTCTTTTCTTTTAAATATCCAAGTACTATTTTGCTTTGTTCTGTCTCTGAATGTTCCCTTAATAGTTTTGTGTGCTTGTTGTATTAAGACAATATCATTTCTAACTTTATTTTCATTTCAAAAGTCTTTTGAATGTTCCCTCTATTGTCTCTGTTACCTTATAAGGTTTTAGAATTTCTTTTTTTGTGGGACTGGGGTTCAAACTCATGACCTGGCACTAGCCAGGCATGCCTTGTGTCACAGAGCTATCTCTCCAGCCCCTAGAATTTCTTTTGTATGATTTGATCTGCATCATTCAAGCTTAAAGTCTTTTCTCAAATTCCTTTCAGGTCTTGCCTGTGTATTTCAGCATAAAAGCAAGACTTGGAATTGGATACTTTGTATTCAGAGCCTGTGATTTTTGCTTCTCATTTTAGAGTTGTGTGTGTGTGTATATATATATGTGTGTGTGTGTGTGTGTGTGTGTGTGTGTGTGTGTGTGTGTGTGTGTGTGTGTGTAGGGAGAAAGGACATATATACTTTCCTTTTGAGCTGTTTTTAGAGTAGGGGCTCAGCCCTTTCACTGAGTACATAATGTCAGAGGGTCTCATTTTTACTTTGCAGGCTTTCATTTAGTCCAGTGGTGCTTGTGCAGTGCTCTGCTACCTCCCTCTCTTGTGCATTTGGTCAAATCTCTGTATAGAATAAACCTATGCAGGGGCTACTGCTGAAATTAGTGAGGCGCAGCTGTTTGTGTTTCGCATGTTCCTCTCAGGACCTTGCATCAATCCCTATACTTAACAATACACAGTACTGGTGGGCAGACGCTGCCTCTGAGGGCTCCTGGGTCCTGCAGTGAGGACCAGCTTGCTTCTCACTAGCGTCTGTCTTTGTAGGCAGCTGAATTTCAGTGTTTCTTCTCCATTAAGCCAGGTTCCACCACACATTTGCTTTTTATTATGCAAAATGTTGTTGATGTGTTCTTTGTTTCCCTTGCCATTTTCTTCTATGTGTTTATAAGATTTTTAACTATAATTTTAGATTGACGTCACGAACAGTGGGAATGACTATGTGTGTAGTTTAACATGTCTGGCTAGAAGGAGCTATCAGTGACTACGCAAGCAGTGTAGGAGTTTGGTGTTTGTGGGTAGAGCCTGCTTTTGTCTTTTCCCCCTGTGGGGTCTTTGGAATTCGCCCTCGTCCCATCAGATCCCAGCCTGCCGCAGGTCTCTAGTGACCTTCCGATCACTGAATCAATGATCTACTGCAGATTTTCTCTTAATCTCTTCAGCATCTGGAACTCCAGGGTATCTTCTCCACGTGAAATGGCTTTCTCCTGTGGTTTTCATCACCCTGGCTTGCCTGGTTTCTTCTTTCTTTCTTTTTTTTTAGCTTTTCTAAACATTTATTACAAGATCCCAACAGTGTTTTATTTTTTCTTCTCAACATCCTGCTTTGCAGCTTCCTTGGCTCTCTTTGCCCGGATGCCAAAGAGCTGGGCGTTAGCCCGGGCCATGCGCAGACTGGCGAATGCTTTGAAGTTCTTTGCTTCCTCCGTGATGGCCCTGGCCTTCTCCTTCTTGTAGTCGTTCCTGATGGGCCTCACAGGTCCCGTCAGCTGGGTGGCCAATTTGAGCTCTTCAGCAGAGCTGTCTCCCTTTTTGGTGGCTGATGGCTTCCTGGGGAAGAGGATGAGTTTGGAGCGGTACTCTTTCAGCCGCTGCACGTTGGCCTGCAGGGACTCGGTGGATTTGTTTCACCGCCTTGGGTCCACCCAGATGCCGATGGTCTGGGCCACCTTCTTGTGTATACCGGCCACCCGCAGCTCCTCCAGTCTGAAACCCCTGCCTGCTCGGACCTTGGTGTGGTATTGCACCTTGGGATAGCGCATGATGGGCCGGATGGGTCCGGACGCGGGGCGCCCCGCAGGGCGATGCGGTGCGCTTTTGACTGCCGGGCCTTGCGCCTGCAGATATTCCGAGCTGGCTGATTGAACCACATAGCCACATGCGGCTGCCAGTCTTTGTGGAAGTGGGGCTTCAGAATCATGCCATTACGGCTGGGCGCCATGACTGCCTCTTAGGCCGCTGATCGGAGGAACCGAAAGCCCTTTCTTTCTTTCTTTCTTTGTTTCTTTCTTTGTTTCTTTCTTTCTTTCTTTCTTTCTTTCTTTCTTTCTTTCTTTCTTTCTTTCTTTCTCTCTCTCTCTCTCTCTTTCTTTCTTTCTGAAACAGTATTTTATTTATTTATTTGTTTGTTTGTTTGTTCTTGTTTCAGAACTTTTGTTTGTTTGTTTGTTTGTTTGCTTGCTTTTATGGCCGGCTCAGCCTGCCCTGAGGGCAGGGCTGGTGCAGCATGTGGCGCCGGGGATCGAACTGAGGTCCCGGCAGCCGCCCAAGCTTTCCTAAGCGGGCGCTTTAGACCACTGAACCATCCTGCCGAGCCCCTATGTTTTACCTTTCTAACCACAGTCTGTAGTTAAATGGGTTCCTAACTCAGCCCTGTTTGCACCTTTCCATGAGATCCTTGGGAGATTCTTACACCTATTCCAGATCACTGCTTGTACAGGTGGTTGGTCCTTGGCCTGTGGTCGCCCTCCACCTGAGCACTATAGCTGAGGCACTGGAGAAGCAGTGGCATCGTTCATGCAACCTGGAAGTAAGGGGGAAGAGATACTTTTGACAGAAGTTCAGGCTTGGGGTGGGCGTAATGATTTTCTGATTCTCGTTTCAGCCTCAGGAATAGGGCCAGTCTTCATGGGGAAGCTATCAAGGAAGCATAATTTGTGAGCAGAAATGTGGTTTGAGTGATCAAAAGCAAATGTAAGGGATTATTTGTTTTAAGATTGCTGAGAAAGACCCAGATAGCCCCTAATTGCAGCCTCAAGTTTTGAGTTTTCAAAGTTTATGAGTCTCTAAATTTTGCTGGCAGTAATGCATAGGTGGGAGTCATGTCCTATGCTTTTGGGATGTCAGATTATTACTCAGGAAAGGAAATTGTCTCATTTGTGTTTTGACCTGCCATGTTTCAATAGAGGGCCTAGCTGCTACAGGTAGCTGAGATGTAGTTTAGACTTAGTGCTCTCTGTCAGGGTGAAGAAAAGCCCAGACTACTGAACCTAGCTGGTGACAACTGGTCTGGCTTCCCATTGTTGCCAGCATGGACCCTCTGGATGGCAACTCTGCCAGGCAGCAGTGAGGCCATGCTTTATCCTTTACAGATGGGAGAGTGGGGCTGGAGGTCATACAAGGGTCAAGGCCAGTACTCTGTCGCCTCTTCTAGTTCTTTGAGTTCTACCACACTGTGGTGCGCACTTAGCCATGGGTGTGATCCCTGGAGCATAGGCACATTAGCATGCTGGAGAGGGAGAGTCTTTGGCTATTCCAGGGAGATAACAGGCCCCAGATGGCATGTTGGGGTGGCATACCCATCCACAAGGCAGAGGGAAATCGACACTAGACAGATAACCACTTATCTAAGCATTGTAATCTGTATCCCTGAAATAAACCTTGAAAGATGAGGAGACATTGGAAATGTCTGGCTCTATGTACCTTCTTCCCTACTTTCCCCATCTTGGGAAAGAAAGTGAACCAAATGGCAAGAAGTACAGTCTAATGCATAACACATTTCCGTCATTTTCCCCTTCTCCCCTTGCACCCCTCATTTAGACTAAATTCCTTTACATAGTCATAGCAAAGGAGCACTAATTCTTGATTTGAGTGGTGATTAAAAGCAACACAATCAAAAGAGTGAAATAGTTTCCACCGAAGCAATATCGTTTTACACAGAGTGATGATATGGGCGAAGAGAGCATGGGCTTTGGATTTAGATGTGGCTTTCTATCTGATCATGTCTCTTATAAATTGTTGCCTTGTATTTAGTTTGGCTCATTTTCCTTGATTCTAATAAAATACCAATTATGTCTACTAAACACGATTATTCTGGGTAGTAAGCAGAATGACATGTCCCTGCCATGGAGAGACAGTAGCTCCAGAGGCCAGTAGGGTGCGGGTGGGGGAGACTCAGGATGTGCTACCTCCTCTGCAGGAAGGAGTCTCCCTGAGACTTGCTAGCGATGTGCTCAGTGGCTCCTACATCAATGTCGTATTCCAAGCTGTTGGCTTTGGGTCACAGCTTGAGTCTTTTATGATAGCCTGGGGCCCATTTTCAGAGTCTTAAGGATGATCCGTTGCTCCCATGCAGAACTCTTTGCAGCCTTCCTTTGCAGAGTGTCAAGTCAGAGTTCACTGTCACGAATATGAAAGATAATGAAGTTATATGGAGAACAAGTTTATTTTGGCTCACAGTTTTGGAGACTCCAGTGCCTGATCATTTGTCTATACCTTTGAACAAATCAGCATATCGTGGTGGGAGACTGCAGCAGAGTTTCCCTCCTGGCAGAGGTGCTTAATGGAGCAAGAGGCTAGTCAACATAGTCCCCTCTTAGAGCATACGCCATGGCTAAGAGAACTCCTATGAGGCTAGACCTCATAAAAGTTCTATCACCTCTCTGTGGTGTTGTCAGGTATCAAGCCTTTTACAGATCAGCCTTAGGGGACACTTAAGATCCGAACTACACTAAATGCTTTCTCCCACTCCCATTTGTTTTGATTGCAGGGGGGAGGCAGAAGGGAGGCTTGACTTTACCTCGGCCTAGCCTGTGAGAACCCACTGAGAACTTCCCTTGCTCATCAAGCGATGCACTAGAAAAGGGAAAGGCTTTTCTCAGTGGACCTCTAGCTTCAAGGTTTGCCAGGCAACTCTAGAAGCTGATCCAGGTGGGGGCTGCTTAGCATGTATCTCAGTGGGGCCCACAAATGGTGGTCTCTGCAGCTTTCTCCTCCTTGTCCTCTAGGCTGCGGTTTCCCCTGCTCTGACCTTTCATGGGTGTAGCCATGGAACACAATCGAAAATGATCAGAGCATGGGGAAAGAGCTTGGAAAACGGAGCAGGTTGGGAAGCTGGTCATTCACTCTCACATGTGCTGGGGCCCCTGCATCAGTGCTGATCTCCCTGCCCACCTGTAACCAGAGCACGTTGGTGCTCAACTCTGACCTTCCTATGACCCATGGAGCAAGGCACTTCTCTGGCCTGGGGTATTATATGGGGCTTGAGTTAAGTAGGATTTAGGATCTGGGCCTCCTTTCATCAGAAAATGAGGGCAATAGAAGAATATTTAATTTAGTGACTTAGGAGAGTGTTTAATTTAGTGACTTTGACACATTTGTTAAAGGTTACCCCTAGGATTTTGCCTTACTCTTCACTTGTGGGTTAGCCAAAAGTGTGGTTTTCTGAGCAACTAAATATCAGATGCAAAGGCTTTGTGCTGAAGTTCTGCCTTTGTTAGAGTAGTCTCTTGGTGACAGGAACCCTTTACTACTTCACGAGAGAAGTCATCTTTTAATGTGAGTGAAACTGGGAAGAGGGTCTGAGTTCCTCTCCCTTATTGCCTTGGTCCATTCAAGGACTGCTTTAAGTCTGCAGTACATGTAGATAAAGAATCTGGAACCACAGAATCAGCAAGGACAGCACAGTGATTAAAATCACACCCAGACATGGTGCTAGGGTTTGGAGAAGCATCCCTTCATGGCCCGTTGTTAAGGTGTGATTCCCAACATGTGGCAATGCTGGAAGGTGATGGAGCCCTTCAGAGGTGTGGCCTTGTAAGAGGAACCTAGACACTGGCAATGTGACTGCAAAGAGGACCAAGGTTCCTTGGCCCCCTCCTCTCTCTGTTTCTCTTTGCCAGCTGCTTTGAGCTGAGCAGCTTATTCTAGCGTGTTCTCCAGCCATGATGTCCTTTCTCTCCACAAGCTCAAAGTGACAGAGCAGTCAATCATGAACTCAAACTGTGATCCGAAATCTACCTTCCTTCCTTATAAGGTTATTTACCTTGGTATTTGTTATAGTAATGGAAAGCTGACTCACATATGTGGGTGTAAGATTAATAATCTAGGACAAATCAGCTTAATTCTATACATCTCAAATTTCTCATCTGTTAGATGGAGAAAATAACTATCTTTCTCATGGAGTTATTAGAGTTAATTCAGAAGCATGAAAAAATATTTAGAAAATTTATTGGCATACTACAAGCTTTCATAATGATTAGCTCTTATTATGTGGTTCAAATTCAAGAGCTTCCTCATGTAGCATGGGTGGAAGCCATGAGTTATTGAAAGAGGGGTTAGTAGTTTTTAATTCAGAAGAATCTGGAGGTAATTTATAAGCTATTTGATAATGGGCATCTGAGAAAAATGATTTCCAATTCCCAAATACCTGGCATTGGCTCAACTTGGAGGGGCATCTGTGGTAGCAGCACCACTCTCTAGTGTGGAGGCGCATACGTGAATTTGTCTTTATCAGTGAGCCCTGTGAGAGCATCGTCAGAAACTGTCCTGTAGACTAAAAATATTAGGACTGAGGCCTAGCTTAAGGGCAGGGGGTTTAGCTACATGTGTAAGGCTAGGGTTTGATTCTCGGCTCTGGGAACAAGGTTATTGCAGTCTGTAGAGAAAATCAGAAGCAGAGGCAGTGGATGCACTGGACTTCTCTTCTCAGGGGCTTGTGCTAACAGAAGCACCTTCCTGCCATGTTAGACATGAAGAGTGGCCATTGCCTGGGTACAGTAATTAGGACTTGCTCTAACTGGCCAGGAAGTCAGACTGATCTCTGCTATAGCCCTGTTGGTGGCTGCTAGCTGAATGATGACAGCATTCGCAGTCCCTGCTGTCCAGTGGCCTGCATGTGCAGTGCTGGTGCACAGCCAGGTGCAGCAGTCACCAGTCCTCAGAGACTTCCCCTTGCTGAGTGTCTGCAGCAATGCTGTCTGCCTTGTCCATGGGGCCCAGCTCTCAAGGAATATTGAATGTTCAAAAACTAAGCCACTAACTTTCTCTTAAAAAAAAAAAAAAGAAAGTACCAGGGTTGTTTTTTGTTTTTTCTCCTTCGAGTTCTGGAATCTGTAGCCTGATATGATGTGGATTACATTGGTTATGTCTTCTCCTTTTATACCATTGTGTGGTATTCTGTATCAATGAGTTTTATGAAAGAGAAATATGATTTGGTTTTGGAAATTGATTTAAAAATCTATGGTGACCCCTGGGTTGCTTTTAGACACTGCAGTTAGCAGTGTGTGAGAACTCAGTGTTTTGTTCAGGAGGCTTTCTCCCTCCGACACCCACCGCCTCCAGCCCTGTGACTGTCTGCTTGAGCCAGAGGTGCAGGTCGTGTTTCAGATGAAAAGCTATGTTCTAAAATGCTCTCTGTTCCCTCTTCTTCCCTCCTTCTCTGTCCCCACCTCTCTAGCTCTGAGAATGAAAATAAAAGAAGTGAAAAAAGAAAATGGTGACAAGAAGATTGTTCCCAAAAAGAAGAAGCCCCTGAAGTTGGGATCCATCAAAAAGAAGGACCTGAAGAGGCTGGTGCTGTTTCTGAAGAATGGGGCTGACTGTCCATGCCACCAGCTAGACAACCTGAGTCCCCACTTCCTCATCATGGGCCGGAAGGTGAAGGGCCAGTATCTGCTCACGGCTATTCACAAGTGGGACAAGAAGAACAAAGAGTTCAAAAACTTCATGAAGAAGATGAAGAACCATGAGTGCCCCACTTTTCAGTCCGTCTTTAAGTGATTCCCAGGGTGGGTGGGAATGGAGCAACGTGAGTGGGCAAGGGGCAGCCCCCGGTCACCCCCGGTCACACACGCTGCTCCTGCTGGTGCAGTGGTGTGGCACTGCGATCAGCCAGCTTTGTTCTCACAGCTCCCCCACCCCAGCCCCTTCCTGGCATCTCCCTCCCACCCCAGGATAGACAGGTCAGGCAAGGAAGGCCACTCGGCTCAGGAAGGCTTTGGACAGAGGTAGTAGGGCATGGTGAGCACAGTGCGAAGGGGCAGAGTGTTGCCCCCAAGGATGCAGTCACTAAAAGAGAAAGTTTCTGGACAAGTCCCATCTTTGGAAAAGAGGGCTTAGACATCAGAAACCAAGTTTTGCTTCATCTCAGTGTTGTTATAAATTGCTTATGAGTCTATTGGCTGACCTGTGCCTTTGGAGCTAGCATGTGCGAGCTACTGGTGAATCCCATCACTTCCAGTTTCAGTGTAATTTCTCTTTTCTGTCTGTGTTAGATAGGAACAGGTGCGCCTATGCTTGTTGTATAAGAAAAGTTCAGAAAGTGACAAGTGCGGGAATTCGGAGCACACATGCAGCCAGAGGAGGCCACCCCTGCTGAGCACTCAGACCCCACATGTGGTTGGTGGTGGCTCCCATCAGCCCTGTGCGTGCCTCCCTCTAGATACTTAGAGAGCTGATAAAGAAGAGGAACACAGAGCAGGAGGAATGGGAGCATTTTCAGGGTGCAGAGTTTCTTAGTAGCTTTCCAAAGACAATTAAAGGAGAAAAAGAAGCTTAAAAATAATTAGAAGATCCAAGCAAATTACTAGCCAGGGTTAATTGTGAAATTAGGTAGAGAGCTTTGTATTCCAATTGCACTTGCTTATTCATTTCATGCTTTCAAAAGAACAACAGCAAGAGGAAAACACACTTTTCAAGATTTACAAGAAAACTTGCTCTGAACATTTAAAGGGCAAACCAAGACCAAGGTCTCTTGGACCACTTTTGGTTCCTGTTGGGTGGGGGGCCCTACTGTCACCCTGGGCATTTTTAGGGGTGGTGCATTTGTTTAGCAGCACAAGGCAGCTGTGGACCCTTCCTTCTGTCCAGTCTCAGGAGCCCAGGAGCTGGTAACCCCAGGACAATTTGCAGAACTTGCCATGTCTGCTTCCTTGTGAAGAAGCCAGTTCCTTTTAGCTCAGTGGCCCCCAGATCAGAGATTCAGAGTACCCTGCCTGCCTAACCCCCTCCACTTTTTAGTTTTCTATGTCTGCAGTGGGGAAGTTGACACAGAAACCCTATCCAAGAAGAGAGTTTTGAAGGTAAACTATCTGTGGCTTTCCCAAGTACCTGCAAGTAATCTGCAAAGCCATTATGCTTAAGAAGTAATGTAAATAAACTAGTTCTCTTAGACAACTTTGCTCCTTTTGTCCAATACAGAGGAAGTATTCCAAGGAATTAATGTTAATGTCTTCTGTCAAAGCCTGATGTTTTATTTTTTGTCACATCTCAAGGGCCTTAGCAATTGTTCCACTGGGGTGGGGGGGTATTGAGACCTAAGTCAGATGTGGCAGTGAGGCTGGTAGCTATTACCTTGTGGCCTGGACTGACACAGACATAGAAAAAGATTATGTTAGCTTGAAATACTCATCTGGAAATCATCATCCAATTTAGTTACCTACCTGAGAGCTCTCCTGATGTAATGAACTGTGCACAATTAGCAGTCCAATCATTTTACCACGTTTTGTCCTTTCGCATTTAGTTATAAGTATTGGGGATCCTTTATGATTTGCTGTTATTTTAGATGATTTTAAAATGTGTATATATATTTAGGAATTAGATATATTCTACTTTCCTTTTGTCCAGCTGAGATACAGTCTCATGACTGCATGGGGCTGGGCTTTAGTTTTCGTCAGTTAAGAATTTAGTGCTCATGCATATCTGTTTATCTTGACAAAATGCATTCTGCAGCAGGACCCTTGTCCATACAGCAGGGACCAGAAGAGAGGGTGCAGAGCAGTAGTCATCACAGAAGTGTGGGAATGGGTAGCTGTGCTGTGCTGCTCTTTGAGTAAAAATCCTCAGCAGAAAGCAGCAGTTTCAGCAAGGGCCCCAGGACACTGGAAATGTGAGTCACAGCTGCAGGTTTCATTCCAGCCTTAGAGTTGCTGGCTATTAAGTTTTACTGTGTCCTTCACTGGTGACTTTAGACACCAGCTCTGCCCCTACCACATCAGCAGTTTCAGGATGAAAGGAGCCCAAAGCTGTATTAGCACCGACCTTTGTTGCTTTCAACAAAGGATAAAACACAACCAATGTACAGACTCACAGGCTTGGTCATTGCTTTCCAAAAGAGAAGGGTTACACATCATGTGATAATTTTTTGATAGTGTAAATGTTGGATTTTCAGAGCTTTAAAATTAACATTCTAGAGAGTTCTATATGAAGCCACTGGATTCCACTAAATCTTCAAAGAATATTTGTAGTTATCTTAGAAGGTGGAGTGCAAGGTGAGAATGCAAGAACAGTGTTTTAAAACTAGCCTGTGTAACACTTGGCTCTTGGGATTGGTGTGTTAGGACCAAGTTCTCCCCAGAACAAAAATGAATCAGAGCCCCAGTTTCCATTTGGATCTGTAAGTTACACAGATTCCATTTCCCAAGGCTGGGATCTGTTTGTCCCATCACACTATGTAACAGGCCTCTGTGCTGTGGCTCCATAGATGTGTCCAAGGGCAGATTGTCTGCTTTGGAAGCATACCTTAGGAAACATCCCTGACATGACAGTCCAGCTGCCCTGACCTGTCACCAGCAGATGCACAGGACACGGATGAAACTCCCATGTCCTCAAGTTCCTTCCTGTAGTAGTTCACTCCTCTTTTAGAATTTGAATTTTGTACAAAAGCTTTGAATACTGTGAAAATGTTTGACATTCCATTTCATTTGTGTTGTTTTTTAAACTGCATTTTACCAGATGTTTTGATGTTATCACTTATGTTAATAGTAATTCCCATATGTGTTCATTTTATTTTCATGCTTTCCCTGCCATGTATTCACTTGACTAAAATCATTCAATTGATCAATGCTCGTATGAGTTGTGACTCGCTGCCCCCACCCACATACACTACTCGCCCTCATCTGCCCAGCACCCCACCTGAGTTGTTTCAGTGGCGTCTTCTGGCTCCTGCTGACTGGCGTTCACATGATGACAGGGTGGCGGGGCAGAAGGATCCAAGAGGGCCCCAGGCCCCCTGACCTCCCTCTCTGTTTGCCATCTGCTCTGTGAAGAACTGCCTGAAGTGTTTCTCCTGGTGCATGTCAGATCAGAGCGAAGGTTAAATACTTGCTCTGCAAGAATGTTGCTTTCAGCCCTGCCCAAGTTTCTTTTCCACATGTCTGGTTTCAGATGCTCTTTCCCCTCTGGCCGAACTCAAGGTTCAAATTAGCAGCTAAAACAGGACAACTCAACTCGTTAGTGTTGAGAGTCGGGACCTGTATAAGACCTTGAAGAAGCTCATGTCTTCATGCCTTATGGACAAGGAATCTAAGATGTCACACAGTAAGGACTTCCGTAGGGACCTGCAGCTGCAGCCCTGGAGGCAGAAGTTACCTGCTTCCCTTTGGGTGCTGAGAGGTGTGCTCTGCAGTGCCCAGGTTGCTTCCTGCTAGGTTATTGGCATCTTGTCCTAGGAATTCTATTTGTTGTCTGAATGTATTTGGTATGTGGCTCAGACTCACAGTGGTTGGTCCTCCTGTTTTCAGCCTCCCAGCTCTGGGATTAGAGGTGTGTGCCACCACACCCAGTTCCCATGGCTGGCTCAGCATTCTCAGGAGGTGAGGCTGGCGTTGCATGTGGTGCCAGGGATTGAACCCCAGTCTCTATGCTTGCCTAAGCAGGCACTTGGTCTGCTAAGCTATGTCACTGGCCTGTCCTAGGAATTCTTGAAGCAATATTTACTTGTGACAACTTCACCAGTGCAGTTCCTTGATTAATAAAATCCTTTTGTACCTGAGAAACTAGCAGGTTTTCCCCAAAGTGAGTAAATGTCCTCAAATCACCCTAAACATAACGTGGAAGGATCTATCGAAGTCTGCTCTGGCACAGACTCTACCGTGTACTGCTCTACCTGCCTGTGCAATACCGACATGCCAAGCTAGCCAGGTGAAATGGTGGCACTTCCTCTTCATTCCTCTGTGGCTAGTAAGAAGGCAAAGCATGTTTAGGCTGCCGCTGAAGCCCCACTACTATGATCCATCATTTCCCATTGTTTTTTTTTTTTTTTTTTCTTTTTAAAAATCTGCATAAGAATAATGAAGTATGTGCAAAGGTACCTCGGCTCCAGCTCGACTTTGTGCTGGCACTTGGCAGCCAAGGCTGCTCGGCCTTGTGCTTAGTGATGCCAGCAGCCTGACAGAGCAGTGGGCTTGGCCTCACGCTGCACTGTGCACCCCTTGGTGACCTGACAGGTGCCTGCCTACCAGGAAGCAGTAAGTGACACGTGGCATGGCCCCCAGTGTCCTCTGGATGAGACTGGCCTCTACTTCCAAGGCTGGCTCCCCACAGTAGGCACAGCAATGCACATTCGCTCCAGGGAAAGAGAACACTGCTACAGCTATCACCAACAATGATAGCAAAAGAGGATGTGCATCTGTGTCTACAGGTCATGTCCACGTTCAGACCCCAGCTTCACCCTAAGGATACAGATCAGGAAAGTTGGAGAAGGGCCCTAGACCTTGGTTTTCAGGTGCCATGTTCACACACTTTACAAAAAGGACAACTATGGTTTGAGGATGAGATGGAGCAGGTTATTTTGGTATCTTTGCCTCCTATCCAGCACCATATTGCTTCAGCGTTGTAGAAAATTCTGTGAGTTATTTTTACTAGGTATTTGTCATGAAGTGAGTTGTAAAAGGGAGAAGATAGTGCTTTATTCTCTTTTTGTGCAGTTGGATGCATTTGCCTCTCCAAAGAGACAAGCAGAAGTACAAACACAAGTCTCTCGGAGACCGGTGTTAAAATGCAGATTCTAATCTATAGGTCCCAGGAGAGGTATTTCTGTATTTCAATGAGCTCCGGGGTGAGGCTGAGAGCTGCTGATCTTCAAAGCACACATGAATGGAAACTCTCCAATAGGCTCTGTAGTGTCCTTGCCCTGTTGTAATAATGCCATCCCTGGGATCTAGACACAGATCTCATCTACCAGAGGCTGAAAATACGAACCATGCTTTGATTTGAAAAGAAAATCAAACCAGAGAATTGGAACCAGTACAAACGCAGATTTTGGTGCTAATCTCTGAAGCCAGGTCCTTGCTGGGCAGGTACCACTGAGCCGTGTATTTCATTTTGTGCTAGCCAAGCATCCTACCCCTAGGCTGTACCACCAGCTCTAGATTACAGCCCCTCCAGGTTTGCCTCTTTCCCTTCAGACTCCACTTATTTTGGAAACCCACAGACCCCATTTTTTCTACTTCCTCTACGTCACGTTAACATTCCAGCCTCTGTCCTTTTCCAGATTTCTCCAGCCCCAGCCCTCAACAGGGCTGGGTGGAATAAACCTGCACAGCTTAAGTAATACAGGAATCTGAACTGGGATTTCTCCTACTCCATTTTTTTTTTTTTTTTTTTTTTTTTTTTTTCACTTCTGGGCAATTTCAAACTTAAGTTTTGTGAGGAGCCAAGCAAAGCAGTCTTTGGAGAGGAAATCCCACCTATTTGCTAGGTTCAGTACAGCCTGGCAAGCAGTGCTGATTTACTGGGGGAGCAGGCAGAAGGGATTTCTGTCAACAAAGGCCGGGTAAAGCTTTTTGTAGGTTCGGAGAAGATGGGTACCAGAAAAAGTTCCAAATAGGGGCAGAAAGCTCCCACATCTTTGTACATCTGTGGACTATTTAGATAAGAAGGGGCTGTACTTAATCACAGAGGGAGCTGCTTGCTTAAATAAAGGGAGGGAAAGTTATATGTGTGTGTTTAAGGAGAGAAAGAGGAGGTGGGAAAAAAAGCAAAAGAATCTAGCAGTCTTTCACAGCTGAAACCCTGCCACCTGGTTTTAATTAGGACGATCTTCCTATCATCTGAGCATCAGGATTGGCCGGTGGGGGCTCGCAGTGAGGGATTCAGAATTCTCACGGACTTCTTCTGGGGATTGCAGCTGAGATTTTCTGTGGGTAGCTGTAAGTTCTGGGAGAGCTCTTAATGCTACATGACTTCAGGAAGCCTTCCACTGGTGGTCCAGGTGGGGCGCAGGGCCTTTAGGAAGCCCTTCCATCGGGTGACCACTTCTTCTTCAGGCACCACTTCTTCTCTGAAAACTGTGGATCTGGGACGTAGAGATGAAGAAGCAGTCAACCCAGAAGTACCATTAGATCTACTCGCAAGAGAAAATTAGAAGGAAACCAGGAACTCCTTCTGAAAGGCTTTAGCCATTAGCTCATGCCTGTTGGAGTCTGTAACGACTTACATAAGCCCTTGCAGTCACTATTTATACCAGTGAATGGATGGGGAGCAGGAGAGGATGGTTTCAGGGCCTCCGTTTCCATTTGGCTGCCTGGCTCGCTGGAGACCTTGTACAGGTCTGGGTGACTGTACAAAGCCTTTTTGACTAGATGATTGAACCCGTCATCTGCAAGGGTAGAAGGACTGCATGCCAAGACCCAAGCAGCTATTTCACAATGTGGCCCTGGGACAAAAAGAGTGGGAGCCACAGAATTAATGGGATTCATCAGGGGTCAGCGCTATTTCTTAAGGCCAGCATGAGGCCACTGGGAATCTGAATTTGGCTGCTAGCTGTGGTAGCTCACTCTTTTAGCAGCAATGACTCCTTCTTGCATGGCCTATTAGGGCTTGACTTGGGTGAGGCCTGGGGAAAGGCCAAGGGTTTCTGCAGAAGTGGAATAAAAAGAGGTGGCAGTCAACAGTTGGCCAGAGAAAAAATAAGTCATCAGCCTGTAACAGCATGGCTGCCCAGCTGCCAGGTGCAAAGCCCTCTGCATGCTGTCAGTCTCTCGGGTGGTCTCTGGTGTTTAGGGGCCTCCTCCCAGCAGTGCACGATCTGACTGACAGCTATTAATGCTGTGGAGGCTGGAGATCAGTGATAATAACATCGCTCAGTGGAGCCAGGACCCAGGGACTCACATTCATTTCCCTTCGACTCATTCCCCACTAGGAGCTCACTTTTCTGTGCCATGAGTCTGGGGAAGGGAAAGGACAGCTGGCGTGTCCTGCTCAGTTTGGCTCCCAGCAGACTGATTCCTTCCCAGACTCCTCACTGTGGCCCTAATTTCTGCTCTGAACTAGAGAGCAAACTACACACTGGGAGGGATCTTCCTTCCTGGGCTACACATTTTCCAGCAATCCTCAGACTGCAGCTGCAGCAGGTCCAGGGACCTCTCTTCTTGTCTGGTTCACTATTTCCTCACTGCCTGAGGGATGGAAATGTGTTTGTGCAGAAGTGGATCCAGCTACAGGGGAAAGAGATCCAACTCTTCGATCAAAACTCGTGTTTTAAAAGGTGCATCCACAGGCACACACACACAGACACACACGCACAAGCACACACACGTATGCATGCACACATACACACACACACACAGAATCAGACTTGGGACAGAGCCAGGGCCACAGCCTTACCCCAGAAAGTCTATTTTTTTTCTCACGTCATTCTAGCTTTTAGTTTTTGACTATTGTTTGAACAATCTCTGTTGTGTGTTCAGTTGACTGTCATTGCGTTAGGAGTGTTTCTTCTCATGTAATTGCTTGTTTCTTACTGAAATTTCCTTGTCAGACTCTTCCCTTGTTGCCCTCTTCATCTGCCTTCCGCTCTGCCCAGCCACCAGCGCCCTTGGTGTTCACAATCCCAGCCAAGTGCTGCTGCTACAGGTCGCTGATGGCCACAGGAATTCAGGGCTGTCACCCTCCCCAGGCTGCCCTGGCTCCTACCTGGCTGAGGTCCACTCAGAGCCATTCTTGGATGTCGGTCCAAACCCCAGGACAAGAGAGACTTGACAAGGGCCTGGCTTGCCTCCCGATTTTAGATTAGGCCAAATTTGGAGTGCATTTTATGCCCCACCCCCAAGTATTTCAGAGGAAATGTGACCCTTGTGTTTCTGATTCATGTGCACTTAACTCATTAAAATGTTGATTTATACGGGGTGGGAGATGTCCAAACAAACCTCTAGAGGCTGTACTTGAAGCCAGATTTTTTTCACAGGGACTTTTGTGGGAAGGGGAGGTGGGAAGAAGAAATCAACAGTTTCATCTCTTAGCTGAGAAGTTACATTCCATCAGGAAGGAGGCTTGGATCTTGCCAACAGGAATAGGAACTTAGACCTTTGGCGTTGATGATGTTCTCTGTTCAGTGAGTACTCTGCTTCTAGATCTAATCAGAACCACCTGTACTTCCTCCAGGCCCAGTCACCGTCCAAGCTGCATTAGGCATTTGAACTTGACCTGTGTTATGCACAAGCCAGCACACACCAAAGCAAAGGGCATCATCCATTCACAGGAGTGCACACCCCAGGCTTGGTCTCCAATTCTTCACCTGGAATTCCAGCACTGACCTCACAGGCACATCAATTTCCTCCTTCCAAAGGAGTAACACTTCCTAGAATTTAGGGTGTATTTTCCCATAGAGTGCACAGAAAACGTGTTTGGAGTAGGGCAAAAGAATGAAGACATCTCCTAAATTCAGCTGTAGGTTATTTTCTTGAGAAGGGGAGATGTTAAAAAATGATCCCTGAACTGGTGTGGTCAGAACATATCTGCTTTGGACTGTGGTGTGAGCATGAATGTGTGCATGCATGCATGTGGTGTGTGTGTGTGTGTGTGTGTGTGTGTGTGTGTGTGTGTGTGTTGGAACCTAAGCATTTGTGTTTGTGTTGGTGTTCCTGTCTGTCCATCACCAGGCCACTGGGGGCTCCCCTTGCATCTTCCTTACCTTGTGTATGAGTGGGAAATTAACCTTGTGGTTCCAAGGTTAATGTCTTGGAACCTCAAGACATGTCTGCTTTGCAATTATCACCCTGTGTCTCCAGTGTCTCTGAATCACTTTGACCTGTTTGTGGGAGCCATGAGGTTAGTGCTTATACCAGTTGGTGAACACCAGTTCCCATCACCTCCTTCATGCCATTGTCCTCTGTGTGGTGTCCCATGCATGGCTTTTACTAAGGTAACTTGCAGTGCTTTGTGCAGAAAGAGAAGAAATGTTGTAAAGGACAGGGACTTGAGGTGTTTTGGAGCACAGTCTCTGTGGGTCCTCTGAGGGGAAGAGGAGGTTCTTCTGTGGCATAGAGAGCCTGGCTGCCACCACTGGCTTTCTGAATCTGCCTGGGATCACCGTCCTCCTGTCTGCATGGTTAGGTTGAAGTCACTTTCCATCAAGATAGCTTTGCTTTATCATTATAAAAGGAAGATGGTGAATTTATTTCGTTAGGCTTATATTTCTGAAGACTGATCTGGCTTCACAGATGATGTCTGTCAGCTGCTGACATACCAATGAAATGAGAAAAAAGCTGGTTTCTGAGTATTTCTTTGGCAGAGGACCTAGTGGCTGACAATAGGCTAGAATCAGGGCTCATAAAACATGGAGTCAATGACCTCAATGCCGAACTACATCTCATTAGATCCTCCTAATTGCTTACTTTTTCAGAACAGCAAAATGTCTAGTTTCAGTTCCCTTCCCAGGGCTTTTTACTGATTTTTTAGGTTGGCCCCTTTTGGTTTAAGTAGCCAAGATCTGAGCTTGCCTTGGAAACCTGGGGTTTTTTCTTTCAAATAAAAGTTTCACTCTGGATTGTTTTTTAAATGGGGTGTAGTTCTTCAAGTTGCCTTAATAGAGGACTTTAAAATCCATATTATATTCAAAAGGCAGGAGAAAGCAACAGCAGAAACCAAACACTGACACCATCACTAAATGAAAACCCAATGATACAACAAGAAGACAGAAAATCCAGAATGCAAACCCCTCTGTACAGCTCAGGTTTACAAAGAAAGGATCATAGTCACCTCGTGTACAACTCTGATAAGCAAAGCTATAAAGCGGGAACTAGTAGGTCCTACAGGACCACAGCCTGAGACTGTAGGCAGACACCCCCCACCCACAGCACCCATCAGGGCAGTCCTCTGCTTCATTTTTCCTTCCAATTTCATCTTGAGAATAGTCATAGTATTGGAGCTGATGTAAAACTGCTCCTTAAGGGGCCAGGGAGATAGCTCCGTGGCACAAGTGCCTGCCTGGCAAGTGCAAGGTCGTGAGTTTGAACCCTGGTCCCACCAAAAAACAAAAAAAAAACTGCTCCTTACAAGCAATGAGTTTTAAAGACATCTTGTGTTACATCAAAGATTTAAAAATTTCTAGGCATCCAAGAACAAAATGAACAGTATAGATAGGCTCCTGAATAGGAAAGAATGTTTTCTAATCATATATACGAGAAAGGGTTACTATTTAGACTATGTAAAGAGCTTCTACAACTCATGAATAGAAAATTCAATAGGTTGGTTAGAAAATGGACAAAGAATTTGAAGCACATTTCTCCAAAAAGACAATGGCCGCTAAGTACAGATAGATGCCCCATCCCAGGGTGTGTTACCAGTAAGACTCAGAACAGAGCTTTAATGAGATGCTACTTCACACCAGCAGGATCATCACTGCCAAAACACAGGAAGCAGCAAGAGCTGAGGAGAAAGTGTTACTCTGTGCCCTGGGAGTGATGAGAGTTGGCACTGTTGCTGTTGAAAGCAGTATGGAGCTCTCTTCCCCAAATATAATTACCCTGTGATCCAGCATTTCCACTTCTGGAATAAGCCTAAAATAATTGAAAGCAGAATCTCAGAGAGGTATTTGTATGACCATATCCATACTGGATTGATTCAGAAGAACCCAAAGGTGGAAGAACATGTAGTACATACGGCATTCCTCGCTTCTGGGAAGGAAGGCAACTCCAGCCCCACTACATGGACGATACTGTAGGATGTCACATCAAGAGAAATAAGCCAGGCACAAAAAGGGCAAATGCTGCTTGATTCCATTTATATGAAATACCTGTATGTACATCTATGAAGGACAGTAGTCACCTTTACGGAGACAGTAAGCAACCAGGGTACCTGAGGGCAGAGGAGTGGTGGGGAGAGAGGGGCTTCCGGGATGTAGTTTCCACTTTGCCTGACAAAATGAGATTTGGAGACAGATCGTGGTGAGGATTTATTTACAATGGTGTTAATGAGCTTTATTTCAGTGAAATGAATCCATTAAGGGAGTCCTAATGATAAATTTTGTGTTATGTGAATTTTACCACAATTAAAAGAAAAAAACAAAAAAATTAAAAAAAATATTGTTTCTTTTGTAATTTCTGAGATAAAAGAAGTTTTGCAAAGTCCAGGAGTTTAAAGCTTAAAAGCTAAATTTGTAGTTCTGATTTTTTTCTTTTTTCTCCCTCTCCCTCCCTCCCTCCCTTCCTGTCTCTCCCTTGCATTTTTAGTTTTTACAAAGAACAAAAAGTAGTTAAGAAACATTACAAACAGTACAAGGGCCGGCCAAATAACTCAGTAGATTAAAGCACCTGTACGCAGGTGCAGGGGCCTGGGATTTGATCCCCAGGCCTGCCATGCTGGCCCCACCCCTGGGGCGCGCTGAGACAGCAATTGAGACTGGGCATGGTGGCACATGCCTGTAATCCTAGCTCTTGGGAGACTGTAAACAGGCAGATCACTACAAGTCCAATCTAGTAGTGAGACTCTGAGCATCCTGTAGACCTTTTCCTAAAAAAAGAGAAAGAAAACTTACAGTACTTGGCATCACATGACACTCAGCCCCTGACTCCAGGCCTGCTGAGCTGCCCACTCAGTCCAGGCATGGTGGCACAAGCCTGTAGTCCCCGTGCTGGAAAGGCTGAAAATAGGAGGATCACTCCAAGTCTAAACTGCATGCTGAGACTCTGTACCAAGTACATTAACAAAAGCAAGCAAGCAAGAAAGAAATGATATGGAGCTTTGCTAAACAAATACTAGGAATTCAACATTGATTTTTATGTTGCATAGTGTTGTCTTTAAATTAGTTGTTTAGATTACCAGATATAAGCATGCAACATTGGTCCAAAAAAGTTATAAGACATTTAAGAGTTAAAACATTTAAGCATTAAAAGTTCCTTTCAATAGACCAGCAGAAATCAGCAGTTTGGTTATCCTAGTTACCCTGTCTACATACACCTAGACATAACTTCTTTCCTTCTTTCTTATGTCCTTTTCCTCATCAGTTCTTCTTTCCCTTTGAATAGCTTCTTGCCCTTTCACAATGTCGACTGCACCTTTTAGGTTTTAGTTACTCTTTCAGATTCTTACACTAGCAAGACCATACAGTGTTCACTCAGACACAGATCCTGATGTCTAAATTACCAAGTGTGGTGGTCTCCTAATGGGAAAACACTTCACAGAGTGTTTCTACCTCCTCTTGCCAGCACACTGAGGATGACAAGAGAGAAACAGAGACATTAAAATTAAAAGTGATCAGATGCCTTATAGTGGCAAGATTTTCCAGCATGGACAGACAAGCTATACCCACCATACACACATATGTGCACACACGCACGCACGCATGCATGCACGCACGCGCACACACACACATACACACACACGCACACTTTCTCAGCCAGCTCAACACCTCCCGTAGGAGATGACAACAGTACACATCCTCCAGTGGAGGAGCAGACAGCAAACTCTTGGGGTCTCTCAGGAAGAAGCAGGAATGGTGGGATTCACAACAAACCTCTTCCCTGAGCAGCCAGTTTCTGGTGGGGCCAGAGGAAGTTGGCCCTGGGCTAGGCTGCTTACACCAGGACAAGTGTTTAGAAATATTTTCCGTGAGTCAGTGAGGGTTTTGCTGCTGGGCTCAGGCTGTAGCTCAATGATACCGTTCATGGTCCACATATGTGAGGCTCCCAGTTCCATACCCAGCACCCTAAAGATAACGAAGTCCCGTTGAGCTAACATCGTGTCTTATTTGCCATTTTTTCTCTCTTATCTTTTAAAAAGGCCTTATTTCCCCAACCCTCTTTTTTTTTTTTTTTTCTTTTGATTTATTTATTAAAAATATCTTCTCTCGTGTCCCTTTCTCTGGTCCCTTCCTTTCTTCCAAACTTCCTGTCCATTTTCTTCACTTCCTCTTGGCCTTTCTTTCTGGGCTTCCCTGTATAGATAATGATACCATGTTTGCTAGGACCACTCTGGGGATATGGGAATAAGTATGCTCTTGCTGGCTGAGCTCCCCTGAGGAGTCTGTCCCTGCTGAGACCTGGCAGCCTCTGGGACAAGGGCGCTCCTAGGTGGAGACCATCCCTCCTCCGCACAGCTCTCAGTGGCCGGTTCCATCTGCCTCTGACTAGCGCATGGCCGGGTCTGATTTACATCAAGGGCAGCTTCTCCCTCTATAAGAGGTAGGAGGGAAGAGGGTTTGGTTCCTGAAGGTATGAAATGTGTCACGCTGTGTTTACACACTGCCATCATCCTGATGCATTCTCAGACGTGAGAACAAAAACAAAACCCAATTGTTTTCCAGCCTGGCAGTACATTCCTTCCAGAGCTCCTCACCCTATAATCAAGCCCCGTGCCTGCCACACACACCAGGCGCCTAAACAGAAGTGGTTTCCCATCTCCCATCTGTCAGGTCTGCTTCCTCATCTTGGGACAACTGCCACTGAGCTCTGACACCCCGCTAGGCCGTAAGAGGCCTGAGAGAGATGAAAGGAAATGTCCTATTTCTGCTCAACTGAGACAGGTGACAGCTGGTGTCCTCATGTTTTGAAGAGCATAGAGGCACAGAGCACTTCTACAGTGTCCGCTTAGCAACCAGCCGGGTGCTGGTGAGATTTCCTGGCTGGGGTCCATTGGGGTCTGGACCTTCCTGGCTGTGGTAGAAGACAAATGGCCATTGTCTCTGCCCAGCCTGCTCCTTCCAGATGGAACGAGATGGTAGTGTTGTTTCAGTTACTGGTGGAAGTCAGCTACTTTACAGAGTAGCTGTTGTGCCAGCGATGATGAATAAGATAGAAATAAGGTAGACAAAAATCCTGCTGCCAATCCTGCAATCATACAGTCTTGCAATCTCAGCCGAAAGGGAAGCAAAGGATATGAGGACCGATCCTTCTGGGAGGAAGGGACATGGGCCCAAGGAGTCTCAGAGTGATGATGTCCAGGAAGATAGCAAAGCTGGCTCTGGTGGCCTTCACGTGGAATCTTAGGGAGGGGGAGCAAGAATGTGGAAGCAGAGAATTATGATATTGAGCTGGTGTCAGCGGTCCCATCAAAGGACAGTGCTCTGGGAAACTTGCTCATCAGAAGGACCTTTAAAGAAGTTGCAGCGGCAGGGAGGAAAGAAAGGCAAAGTCCACACTGGCCAAGTGACCTGCAAGTTTGGTTTTGCTTTCTTAAAAATGTTTTATGCATGTGTGTGTCTATTTAGTTTTGATTGATACATAATACTCGGTTGTAAAATATGATGGGATAGTTTGATTTATGTGTACACTGGATAGTAATCAACTGTGTGAATCTCAAGAAGAAATCTGAAAATGTTGGCCTCATAGAAGTTGAGAGGGGAAGCGATCATCGCCAGGGGCCAGGAAAATAGCGCGTGGGAGGCCGTGAAGGGCCCAGGTGCAGATACCGTGTGGCCACGTGGCCTGGTAGCTGATGGGGCCGAAGTCTCAGTGGGTGGGTCCTGGGAGGGCTGTGGCTGGGCTATTGGTACTCAGAGTGTGACCCAGGGTCCAGCTATCAGCAGTCTATGAAGAAAGAAGTGCAGAACTTGTAATTTGTTAGAGTAAAATTTAGTTTATTCTGTAATAATGCAAACATCAAACGTACATTACAGCTTTGTTCATATTTGGTTTTAAAAAGGATTCACGTTTATTCTTTTTTTTTGGGGGGGGAACTACAGGGTATTCAGGGTTCAGGGTCTCACTACTAGATCGGACTTGTAGTGATTCACCTATTTACAACCTCTTAAGAGCTGGGATTATAGGTGTACACCACCATGCCCAGTCACAATTGCTGTCTCAGTGCACCCCGGGGGGTGGGACCGGCAAGGCAGGCCCAGAGGATGCACATTTATTCTTTGTAAAACATACATCCATAACAAACTGGAAAGAAAAATAAATTTAAAAAATAACAAAAGAATCAGTCTTTCAAAGAGGGGAATTTGTGAAGCCGTGCTCCCTGAGGAACGCTCCACCTTCTTTCAGTGGTGAGTGACGGTGCCTCGCACCCACACCCTGTCTGACGTGAGCCTGATCTATCTTCTGCCTGCAAAGGGACAAAAGAAAGCACACGCCGTGCCTCACCTCTGTGTTGGGGCCCCACCTAGTGGGGCAGGGACACAGGCCTCAGGGTATTTGTAAGAGAAGGGGCTGTTGTTTTGGGCTCTGGCTGTATGTACTTCAGAGTACTGAGGCACACACAGAGCTGTTTCCTCACAGTTCTCCAGGTAAAGTCATAGGTGGACATAGGAGAGGCCAGGCAGCCACCTTCTCTGAGCTATGTCCCTTCAGACCCTTGTCTTTTGCCACATAAACTATTTTCTGGAGTCTGGTATTGTCACTACTGCATCAAGCGCACTGGTGAGAGAACGCTCTTTTCCCCTGAGTACTGTGTCCATCCTAAGAACTCACAGCTCTTTGCTCCCTTACAATACTAAGGCACATTCTCACCTTCATGGACAGATGGTTCACATTGATCTAAAAATAATTAGAAGTCTCATTCAAGTTACAGTTGGTCTTCTGTTGGCCCTGCAGCTTCCAAAGTTTGCAGTGGAGAAAGAGTAGGTGTCCTTTGTCCTGTCTTCTTGTCCACTGGTCCTTCTGCTTGCTGGAAATCTCTGGGTCAGGATCTCAGCCTTAATAAATGCCAGTCATTCCAATGGGCTCCACTCAACTTACCTGGAGCCTGTCACTGGACTTGTTGCTTGGGCATATCTGTGAATTATTGGATACCCTCTCCCCTTCTTGAGAAGATGCTCCATCTTGCAGATGACACAGGAAAGTGCCCCAGTCTCTGTGTCTGTAGGAACAGCACACACCTGTCTGTTGGGGTCAATTGTCCTGGAGGGAACATTTGCCAGAGTGGCCCTTTAGGCGCTTTCTACCCAACCACAGTTTCTTCCTCCAAGAGACATCGCCGTGTGGTCTTCTCATCACTCTGTCTTGAAACAATAACTCACACACTCTGCTCAGCCTGCTCCACTGAGCCAAAGCCAGGGTCCTTCAAGCTCTAAAGAGCTTCCTCATGGCCCTGTACAAATGCACCCATCAGCTTTAGCCATGGTCCCCTTGCCTTGCCGTTTGAGATGGCAAGAGCACAGGAAGCACCTATATCAGCTTCAGTTGCTCCCCTTTCCCAAAAAAGACACCAGCCCCCTCCACCACCTCTCTATCCTTTTGAACAAAAGATAGTACCTGCAAACATACATCATTTTTGTACAGACACTGAAGCAAGATTAATCCTGAGCAATGTCCTGCTGCATTTGAGAACTAAAAGCACATACTTCCCTACTTTGGGTCTCAGGAACAGTAGGATGTTGGGAAAATCAGGAGTACTGTCTGTTCTGAGTGATGACAGCACATGTCCTTCCATTAACAGCTATAAAACAGGACAGAACATGCACTGTAACTATTGACAGATGAGTAACAGGCAACTTTGGACTGGGACTGTTGAGCAGAGCAATAGTCAGCCCTGCTGTGTCCCCAACTCTCTGCTCAGAGTGTATTTTGGAACCATGTATAAGAATAAGAATAGGGAGCTGAACAGGCTGTGTGTCCCTGCTGAGTTTATAGGATAAAGACTTATGCCCAAGAGCTGACATACTTGTGATTGTTGAGACATAGCAGTTTATGGACTGCAGTTTTTTTTTTTTTTTTTCCCAGAACAGCACATCTAATTATCAAAAGAAAATTGCAGGGCATACTAAAAAGTAAAACATAGATCTGTTATTTGCAAGTGGGTTTGGATATGCTCTAGTTGACAAAGTAGACGGCAACAAGAACACATGGGTAGGTAATGAAGGCAGAGGGGTGGAAACACAAAGTGTGTTTTTGTGTGCACACATGTGTGTGTGTGTATGTAAGAGAGAGAGTGAGTGAGAGAGAGAGAGAGAGAGAGAGAGAGAGAGAGAGAGAGAGAGAGAGAGATATGGAAGATACCTAAAATACTGCTGTAGAAATGAAGAATGGACTTCTGTTTAGAATAGGCAAGTGCCTCGATGGATTTACTAGTAGAAAGGATATAAATGGACATAGCTGAAGAAAGAATCTTTGAACTTTTGGCTATATTAATAGCAGTCTTCAAAAAGAAAAATAAAATAAACAAAGAAAAGAAAAGAAAGAAGCTAAGAAAAAAGGGTAGAAGAAAACAATATAATAACCAGAAACTGTGGTTCAGCTACAAAAGATATCACATATTTATATTGTAAATCCTATAGGAGAGAGAAAGGAGCAAAAGAAATATTTGTAGGAACAATGACTTATAATTTCTCAAAATTAATGCCAAATACCAAACTACAGATCCAGGAGACTTAGCACCCGGCAGGATAAATGCTCAAACAACTACACTGAGGTGTGTCATTCACAGAAAATGAAGATGAAGGAATCCCAAGGGAAGCCTGGAGGACAAAATATGTATAGGAGAACCGATCAGAATTACATCTGACTTCTCAGAGAAAGATAATGAGGTGACTTGGAGTAAAGTAGTTGAAGTATTGAGAAAAACAAAAGAAAAAAAAAAAAAAAAAAAAAAAAAAAAAAAAAAAAAAAAAAAAAAAAAAAAAAAAAAAAAAAAAAAAAAAAAAAAAAAAAAAAAAAAAGCAAAAAGGAATCCACCAGTCCCATTTCAGTACTCTGAAATTATCCTTAAAAGTCATCATGGTTTGTATTGAGATGTTTCCTCAAAACCTCATGCACTCATAAGTAGAGACCTTTGGAGATGGCTCGAGTTGAAACGTATGATAACTGAATTGGTTTAGCTCTGGCTGTGGATAATGGAAGTCTCACTCTGAGTGTGGGTGGCACCAATCAACAGGCTTGTAACTTGGAAAAAAAAAAGGACAATTAAGAAGAAAAGCTGCTGCTGCTCACTGCTTGCTTCCTGCTGCCTTGTGCCTATGCTGCCATGAACTGTTTCTCTGAGATGCCCTTCTGCCATGTTGCCCTGCTTTGGGGTTAACTGACCATGTAATGAAATCTTTAAAAACTGTTAGCTGAAATAAACCTTTCTTCTTTTAACTTTAGGTGTCAGATATTTTTTTTTTTTCTTTTTTTTTGAGACAGGGTCTCACTATGCAGTTCAGGCTGGCCTTGAGCTCACCTTTTGTAGCCCAGGCTGGTCTCGAACTCGCACTGATCCTGCTGCCTCAGCCTCCCAAGTGCTGGGATCACAGGCATGCGCCACCACGCCCGGCTGGTGTCAGATATTTTTGTTCCAGTTCTGAAAAACTAAGATAAAAGTGAAGGAGAAAGACTTTATTACACCTAAAAAAAATTAAGAGAATGTGTTGCCAGTGGACTTACCTTGCAAAAAATATTAAAAGTTCTCAGTGGTCTATGTGTACAATATGAAGAATGATCTGAAGTAATTGTGCTGCATTTATGCTTATCTATCAGTCTTTGAGTAAATAAAAAGGAAAGCCAGGTTTTTTAAAAAAAAGAAATATTAAAAGTTCTTAGAGAAAAGTAAAATAGCACGGGTCAGAAACTCAGATCTATGTAAAGAAAGAAAGCACATCAAAGAATAAACAGAGATCAAATAAAATCTTTTTCTTTATTTTTTAATTTACTTTAATGAGACAAAAAGATAAAATGGCAATGAAACAGTTTCAAAACAAGTTAGTATTAATACCATGCATATTATTGTCTTTATAGTAGTTATTCAGAGGAAAGGGTATAGATCTGATATCTCATCTAAACAATACTACTACAAACTTTTATTCTCAATGAACTAAGACAAAGTAGTTATATAGCTATGCTAAATATATATATATGTATATATGTATATATATATGTATATATCCTTGAGTACACACACACACACACACACACACACACACATACACACACACACACATATATATATATAGTTTTTTCTTTTTAAAGTTTCTAATACTAGGAGAAAATATACAATGTTTTATAAGTAGATTGTAAGTCAGAGATACAGTACAACTCATAAAACAAAAAGTATAGTTAAACAATATTCAGAAAATTAAATATTAATAAATTAAAATTAAATTAAATATTTCAAAACAAGATTCCAAAATTCAAATCATGATTCCAACTTAGAGACCAGAATGTTGTTATATTTTATGTGCAAATCTGTAATCAATTCAGAGTATTCACATAGTATTTGAATAGGTGAATATATACAAAGATAGCAACAGAGAAAAAATTTCCATGGTAGTAAAGAATTACTAAGAATAAAACATAACATAAATACTGAAATTGGAAATATATGACTATCTTAGTCACTTTTCACTAGTTGCTGGGACAAATACCCAACACCCAAGATGAAGGAAGGAAAGTTTATTTAGCTCACAGTTCATGGAGGTTTCAGTCCATATTTGGCTGGCCCAAGGCTGAGTGGAGCAGGACAGAGAGCATCCAGTTCATGGCGGTGGAACAGCAACAAAATGGTGGCAGAGGCAACAAATCAATCAGGGAAGCAGAGCAACAGCAACAGCTTGAGTTTGTCTCTCTGTTGCTCTTTATATTACATTCAGGCTCTCCGCCTTAGCATATCTATCCTAGAACACACCCATAGTCTCAGCCTTACTCAGAAGTCTCAATCTATAGAAGCCATGGCCCATGACTGCATGAGGCTTTGGGGGGGACAACTAGACATAAAGCATAACAATGACCAAAACTTTTAACATTTTGGATAAAGGATATCACACAAAGTTCTAGCATGTTGTGCACATGGACAGTGTCCATGATGTTTACTGTTAGTCATGCGTCACTTGTGGGACTGAGCTACTGCTATTTCCTTGGTATCCACCCTGTAGACCAAGATACAATCATGACCCATAGGGTGCAGGAGAAGTCCATTTGTAGAATATGCTGATGGACATATTCTGCTACTGTACATAAAAGAATAGCTGAAAGACTGTTTTGGTACACCTCTTTTTCTCCTGTGTTTAATTATTTGCCCTATTTGGTGGGTTCTTTCCATTCTCCTTCATGGAGCTGTGGTCATTTTGATCCTTCTCTAGAATATCTTTTAGTAAACTATGAAGGGCTGGCTTTGTCATCATGAAATTCTTTAGTTGTTCTTTCTCTTGGAAGTACTGCGCTTCTCCACTGAACTTGAAAGAGAGTTTTGTAGGGTATAGCAGTCTGGGCTAGAATTTGTTTTTTTGCAAGACTTGAAGTACTTTGCTCCATGCTCTTCTTGACTTGACGGTTTGTGAAGAGGAGATCTGCTGGTATTCTGATGGATTTTCCTTTAAATGTGGTCTGTTTCTTTTCTCTAGTGGATTTTAGTATACTAGCCCTGTGCTGAAATTCTGGGACCTTGATTATTATATATCTGGGTGTGGTTTTAATTAGGCTGATGTTATTTGGAGTTCTATATGCTTTAGTTACTGAATATCAAATTGTTTCCCCATATTTGGGAAATTTTTGGCTAATCTTCTCATAATCTTTTTCTATCATTTGTACAGACTCCTTCTTTCTCATTGGTGCCTATTAGTCTTACATTATTTATCTTTGCATTATCTTGTAGATGTTGAATTACTTTTTCTTGCATCCTAATTGTTATTAAAAGATCTTTTCTTACCTCTTCACTAGCTGCAATGGTGTCTTTAAGGTCTGAAAGTCTATTTTCACTTTCATTGAAACTGTTTTGCCAGCTTGTGATTAAGGTTTTAAGCTTCTGTATAGCCCTTGGAATCGGCTTTATACATTCTATTACTTTCCTATATTGCTCATTCAAGGATTCCATCATTTTTCTATTCTCCTCTATTTTCATCATTGTCTTTAGAAGCACTTAGTACTTCTTTTGTTGTAGGTATTATTTCTTTTTTAACTTCAGAAATTTTGATCTGATTTCCTCTGTGCCTTTCTGCAGTTGTTCCTTTACTCTAGATGCTATTATTTCAGAGATTTCAGGTGTGTGATTTCCAATTTTTTCTATGCTCTTGTCTCCTGTATTTGTTCTGGGTGGGCTTGGGGCCTGAGAGTGCATTTTGCTCCTTCTCTTTGTCATTTTGTGTAGTTATGCCTTCTGACTTTTGGTTTAGAGCTATGTTAGTGTTCTTACCTTAGCACCAGGTTTGGATCTACCAAGTCCAACTTTTGTTTGTTTATTTATTTTTATGGCCGGCTCAGCCTGCCCTGAGGGCAGGGCTGGCACAGCATGTGGTGCCGGGGATTGAACTGTGGTCCCTGCAGCCGCCTAAGCTTTCCTAAGCAGGTGCTTTAGACCACTGAGCCATCCTGCCGGGCTCAAATCAAGAATTTTTAGAAAAATGCAAACAGTATTTTCATATAGGAGACCTGCACTACCACAAATGTTATAGGAAGTTGAAAATGACAGAACAATGAAGTTTGATAGACCTAGTTATGGGAGAACAAAAAATAAAAGAGATGGACAATATAAGATCAAAAATAAAATATTTTCTCATTTCAAAAGTTCCTTAATAACAATGCATTGTTAAACTGAAGAGAAAGGTAGACAATATAGAATTTAAGATTTTTAACTTTATGCATAAGTGGTAATATTATTTGAAAGTATACTACTAAACTCTATAGCAACTACTAAAA
The DNA here is from genome assembly GCA_004027025.1 of Myocastor coypus. Classification (NCBI taxonomy): domain Eukaryota; kingdom Metazoa; phylum Chordata; class Mammalia; order Rodentia; family Myocastoridae; genus Myocastor; species Myocastor coypus. The sequence continues at coordinate 72,156 of PVJA010006107.1, forward strand.
GAATTAAAGAGATGTAGAGAAGCCAATAGAGGAGATATTAAAAAAAATACCCAATAATCGAGAAAGAAGGAAGAAATAAAATTGAAAATAAAAACAGAATGAGTATGTAATCCCCTGATGTGACAAACAGAAAACAGCTTGTAAGAGTATAGATTTAAATTTAACCCTGTCATTAATTACATTAAAGGTAAACAATCTAAACCCACAAAGTGAAGATGTAAATATAGACTGGGTGAAAGAGAAAGAATCAACCATCCTATCTACAAGAGTTGAACTTTGAAGAAGTTAGAGGGGAAGCCACAAAAAACTGTGTACTGAAAGGAAATAAACTGAAATATCAAAATTTCTGGTATTCAGATAAACAATACTTAGAGGGAAATTGACAGTCCTAAGTACATGAGAAAAGAAAGTCAAAATCCATTTGTATTACTTTATATTGCTCTATTTCTGTCTTTGCTTTTGTTATTTGTTTTATTTTTCCTCTTTAAAATAAACAAAATAAAATGAATATCCATTATAGAAGTCTAGAAAAGAGTCAAGTAATAAATAGAAAGGAGGAAATGATAGAAAATATAATGAGGATGGAAAGCAGTGACTTTCATTGTTCTTTGAACAAAATGATAAACCTCTATACAGCTGCATGGATCAGGCAAGTTCAAAATAGAGAAGACAGAAATTGTCACTATCTAGAATAAATAAACAGACATCGGAATTCTCTTGGACACTTATAGAAGAACAAATGAATAAACTATAGCACTGCTTTTGAAATACAGTGAAAGAGATTGCACTAAACACCAATTAGAAAGTGACTCAGGAAGTAAAATTATGAGACAGACCCAAATCAGTGAAGGAAATTAAATTAATAATTAAAAACCTCCCCACAAAGAATATTCCAGGTCCAAGTGTCTACACTGGACAATGTGACTGAATACTTTATGAATAAATTATAGTGTTCCTACAAAGACACAGCAAATAGGGAAGAAAGGAAAACTTCTCAAGTGTTTTTCTTTTTTAATGTATTTAGTACAGAGTCTACAGAGTCTATAGGGTCTCACTACATAGATTTCACTCATAGTGATCCTCCTGTTTTCAGCCTCCCAAGCACTGGGCCTGCAGGCATGTGTCATCATGACCAGTCTCAAATGTCACCCCAGTGAGCCCCAGGGGCGGGATGGGCACCACACGCTGGAGATTGAACCTTGGTCACTGCACTCTTCCTAAGCAGGTGCTTTAGTCCACTGAGTTATCTGGTTTCAGCTGGTTTTCTGAGATTGTGTTTGCTCAGGTGGTCTCCTCTGTTCTTGCACTACTGGACCTTTGCTTCCTTAGTCCTGTGAGCTTTAGGTTTCTCTGACTCACAGTTACTGGCAAACACCCTAATGCCTCCTTGACTGGACTCTGATTGCTCTGAGGAGCCTGGTGCCTCATCCCTGAGTACTGGGATTCCCTCCCCATGCTCAAGAGAATGAGGGTGACCTGCACAGCCCAGGGATAGTTTCCGAGAGTCACACAAGTTGCATGTGCTGACACACAGGCCTGAGGTCTTATTTGAACATCAGTAAAGAATTTCTCTGTCAAACTCTCTAGATACTGATACCCCAGCCCCACTTTGTCCCTTATCCTCTCCTGTGCCAATGTCTCACCTTTCTTTGGAGTCAAGGGTGTGGCTTGCAGTGCAGTTCTGTGACTAGAAGGAGGTGGTGAGCCTCCAGAGCTCTGCACCCAGCCTTGTGCTAGGCACCTCTGCTCTGCCTTCCAGACCTCTTTGGGGTACATGTATCCTGCTTTGTTATGTTATGCATATTATCAGGCATTATTATCAGAAGAGCCTGCTTTTCTTCTCAAATTCCCATTTTGTATGATACACTATATGGTACATAGAGGCTTCTGGGAGAAAAAATTAGAGATTTTAGAATTGTCATTATGGGTTAAATTGTATTTCCTCCAAAGTTCATATGTTGGATTCCTAGCCCCCAGGACCTCAAAATCTGATATTATTTGGAAATAGCATCCTTATAGTTTTATGTATTAGAGATAAGGTCATATCACCATTAGATGGGCCTTGATTGAATATGGCTGGTGTTTTGTGGAAAGAATGTCTTTGAAAAGACACATACAACAGGAGGATGTCAGATGACTGTGAAAGATATGACCCTAAGCCCAGTAGCACCACAAATTGCTAACAAACCACCGGAGTACAGGAGAGAGACATTGTCTCTCTGAACCCTCAGAGCCAACACCTAGGTTTCAGACTTTTGGCTTCTAGAGATGAGAGACAATACATTTCTGTTCCTTGAAGCCACTTGATTTGTGGAACTTTATTACCACAGGCCACGCAAACTAAACATAATGTCTAAAGCTGGTACCATCCCAGATCTAAGCATGTGTACACATAATGAAGGAACCAAGGCTCAGAGGCATTAAGCAGATACCCAAGACAGCCAGCTGGTCAGTGGAATCTCAGGTCTCAGAATCCCTAACAGAACATTTATCCTTCCACTCTTCAGTGAGGGCTTCAGGCCTGCCTTCTCAACCTTCTTCCCAGACTTCCAGAGCCAGAGATTTATCTCTGCTGAGTGGATATTTTGAGTTTGGAAAGTTATGGCTGTGGCTTGTCTGGACCTGAGCCAGCCACAGCAGGACCTCAGGAGTTAACTGTGCTCACGGAGAAGAGACACAGATGCCTGGTTGGAGGAGACATTGTGCACATTGTAACTCTTCTCTATACTTCTTTCTGTGCAGAGCCAAGGCCCCCCTTATCCCTGAGAGAGTCTACCTCCCAAACTGCAGCTGTCTTCGCTGTGGGGCTATGGATCTTGCTGGTCTCAAGGATGAAAAGGGAAGCAGAGCATACGTCTGAGGAGGCACTTGCCAAATGAACTGGAGAAAGAATGGTTGGTTGTCAGAATGACTTTGTGAGCTCCCTGGGTATAGGGTACATGCAGAGCCTGGGTTGTGCGGCTGGG
>PVJA010006108.1:0-45722 GCA_004027025.1 Myocastor coypus
AGAACACAAAAGAGATGGACTGAACTTCCGGTGCATGTGCAGACTCATCACGCTCACAGCTCCTTCTCCTGAGTCTACTCAACTAACACCACTTTTTTTTTTTTTTGTCTTTTTGAGACAGGGTCTCACTATGCAATTCAGGCTGGCCTTGAGCTCACTTTTGTAGCCCAGGCTGGTCTCGAACTCGCACTGATCCTCCTGCCTCAGCCTCCCAAGTGCTGGGATTACAGGCGTGCGCCACCACGCCTGGCAACACCACTTTTGAGAAACTAATGACAGACATAATTTCTCCAAAATAAACCTGCTTGCTAATTAGACTCAAGACAATATCTCCAGGGTGTGAAACCTAGCCTCAGGAGTCCAGTGATCACCACACATACTTTTGATAACCACAACCAACACTGGCAACCAGCATCTCTGCAACTAATGACTTAATTGGAGAAGCCAATAGTCTTGATGAACAAGAAGACCAGCCCTATTGATGTACTGGAACCTTCTTGTCCTTAAGAAGATTCCTTTTCTTTTGCCATTTCTTCAGATTACATTAGGTGGTTGAGATTCTACTTTCCCAGGGAAACACAGTGCTGAAAGCTGCTTCTCACAGAACTGGCATGATGAAAGCAGTGGGTGTTCTTACTGAGTAGTATAAATTGACTTCTTTTGGGGGGGGGGTTAAGAGACCCAGAACTGAGGGATGGTTAGTGCTTGAAAATACCATTTCCTTGCTCCTGTGGAATTCAGTGGTGCGATTTCTGGTAAGTTGCAAGCATAAAACAGAATCAGTGGCTACCTTTTACTTCAGACACTCAGTGAATAGGGATGAGTGTTCCTTCATCTCTCTCTCTCTCTCTCTCTCTCTCTCTCTCTCTAATTACTGGACTCATGGATTAAATAAACCATAAACTTCACCTCTTTTCTCTTCTCCTTCACTTTTCTCAGCTGGATGTAAAATTTTAGTCCTAGTTGAAATCTGTTAATTAAACTGCATTTTAGGCCATTTGGGCCATTTGAAGAAATTCAAATGTGTAAATGAGAAGATAAAAATTCTACTTCTTTACTATTGGAGGTTGTCTAAATTATTTTAATTAATGATTTTGGCATGATAAATATTAGAATTTCTCAAATTTTGAGAACATTAAATCTCTGTACATTGTTCATCTTTTGAGAATGCACAGAAACCCACAAATATTGTTTTTTGAATATTTTATTCATTTTAATGAGAAAAAGTAAAATAGCAATAAAACACTTTCAAAACAGGTTAGTATAGCAGTTACAGTAATTAATGCATTGCATATTATTGTATTCACAATAATTATTCAGAGGACAAGCTGTAAAAATGATACCTTATCTAAACAATATTAGTACAAACCATTCTCAATGAACTAAAAGAATGTATATAAAAGAATAAAAAGTATGTGTATATACATAGATAGATAGATAGATAGATAGATAGATAGATAGATATTATATCAAGATAGAAAGATTTTTGTTTTTTTGGCTGGCTCAGCCTGCCTTAAGTGTAGGTCTGGGGATCAAACTGCTGTCACCTGTGCCTGACTGGGATTGCCCTCGCCTGCACTTAAACCACTGAGCTAACCTGAAAGCTCCCCATAACAAGATAGTTAGGATAGACATACAGCTACTTTCTCTTACTGCTTCCAACTCAACCTAATTTAAAGAAAATCAAGTGGAATGTATGAGAAGTCAGAAATATACAACTCATAAGTATCATCTGCAAGGTTAATAACCTGAATCGATATTGATGCTGGAATATCATCATAATGATTTTTAGGTCATGAAAGTAAGAAATCTGTCTTTCCAGGTTAGAGAGGTTGCTAAGGATCATAGCACTCACTTGCTATCTTAGGTCAGAGCTGCTTTTGCAAACCATTATTTAAGGACACTTTGCTGTAGTATCTTTCATACATTGTAAGAGTTTGTTGCATTACTGCTTACTTATTGTTTAATGTTATATAAAGTAAATAAGCAATTAATTTAAGTAACTCTCTCAAAGTCATATAAAAAGACACATCCACATAAACATTTGCACTTTACATTAAGGAATCCTTCCATGATCACTTTATAATTTGTGGGCATTTGGTTTGAAGAGAACTATTTTTCTGCTTTGTATCTGGTTCCTGAAGTTATTTCGAAGCCAGGCATGGTGGCTCACGCCTGTAATCCCAGAACTTTGGAGGCTGACGCAGGAGGATCAGTGCGAGTACACGACCAGCTTGGGCTACAAAAGTGAGCTCAAGGCCAGCCTGAACTGCATAGTGAGACCCTGTCTCAAAAAGGCAAAAAAAAAAAAGAAGTTATTTTGAGCAGATTGGGCTGTCTTCTCAGATGAACTGGAGGTCTGTGTCTCTGCATCATTAAAAGCTAAAGCATATCATGTCATTCAATTAGTCTATTGGGTTGTGTTAATGTTATGTAAAATTCCATATGCCTGGAGTTAGCTGACTGGATGTTCAAATATAAGTGATTGATAATCATATTTGATTTACTTAGCATTAGTGTATACAGATATTATTCCAGAATCAGATTTCTACTTCTATCATTTATTTTTATACTATAGTAAGCAGATGAGATAGTAAGAATTAGAACGGTATCAATAAATAACACCAGATGCAAATATTTTGGGAATGTGAGCAAAGAAAGATAACCAATGGCCATCAACTTAGACTCTCCAGATAGTTGTGTAATTGATAATTCCTATTTGCCTACAAAGAGGTATTATGTGGTGAATTCTTGTCTTTCTTGACATAGAAGTATAATTACACAGCACACATACATGTTCATACATATGTATGCAGTGAAAGTGCAAGTGACATAGACATATTTTTAGGCTTTATTTTTATATGTAATAGCTATATTGTATAAAATAATGAGTGATAATAGCAATATATAATACTATTAATAGTAAGGAATAATAATAAATAATGCTCTATATTTGCAAATATTTTTGTAAACTATGGATAGTTACAATTTGTAGTAAGGAAGAAAAACTATACTTTCCAAATTCTAAGGATTGGATGCACCACAGTTGAGAAATGTTCAGTAGTTTAGATTAAGGACTAAAAGACAGAATGATGCTATTCCCTAAAAAATACAAAAACAATATTTTATTGCTGATGAGGATAATTACTTAACACACAATGATGTGAAACTTCCTAAATAAACAAATGAAAACTAGGTAATAACATATGCTGAATAGTTTTGTATCTAGAGAAACCTTACTTAATTGAACAGGCAATTGGAAAACGTTTCCATGCAAAATTGTACTAATCTTGGGCCTAATAGTGAATTTAAAAACAAATATTTTTAGCATTTTGCAAATTGCTCTAGGTATCAAAAATGCTATAAAGACTCTTTTCTGTGTAGCAATGTATAATGAAATTGATGATCTTTGGTAGCAAAGTACAAACTGTTCAAATGCTCAGTTGTCCTGTCCCACATACACTGGTAAGGCCTGATCCCTTTTACCATGCATCTGTCTCTAACCAGGTTTCTCGGAGGTCACTCAGAAGGAGAAAATGTAAGAGTTCAGCAAGATGTCTCAAAGGTGGTAAGTCTCACTCTTCCCTTCTCCTATTGTGCAGGGAAATATTTTTATAAGCATTAATAGTATCTTCCATGCCACATTAAACTCAATATTGTGTACTGTGGAAACTTCAGTAGTATTGCTAATTGTTTTCATTAGCAATACTAATATTAATTGGCCTTTCAGAAATGAAGCTTTTCTTTTTTAGTGTGTTGGGGACTGCAGTCATTGTTACTTCCTTCCTGCCTTAACTCAGATGACCTAATTGTTCTTTATCCTTTCCATTTTGTGGCTGAGAAAACTGAAGCTTCTATGCTTGGGTATAGTATTCATACTAAATAATATTAATTTTATTGCTCCAAATGGTGAACAAAATTCAAATAATTGTATTTAACAATATCTCTTCATCTTTGTAGACTTGGTTTCCTTGAGCATATATTGAGTAAGAAAAGGGCAATCATGAATATGAAAGTTAAAATGGACAACATTTGTCAGAATTGTTAGCAAGAGACATAACCTATTCTGTACATAAGAGGAAGTCTTCCAGCTGAGTCCAGTTATTCTGGTTCATATTTAGCATCAATTCTTCTTTTAGCATTTAGAACCTATGAAGGAATTTGACCAAACATCAGGAAATGCATGCCACCAGCAAATTTCATACTGGATTTCCTGTATATTTCTGCCTTTCTTCCTGGATCCTGGTCTCCTCCTCCTCTGTCCATGACTTTGCTGTACTGAAGCATGGAAAGGGTTAATGAAACCATGGTGAGAGAATTTGTCTTTCTGGGCTTTTCAGCGCTGGCCAGCCTCCAGAGACTGCTTTTTGTCATCTTTCTATTCGTCTACCTTTTCACTCTGGGTACCAATGCCATCATCATTTCCACCATTGTGCTGGACAGAGCCCTTCACACACCCATGTACTTCTTCCTGTCTGTCCTGTCCTGCTCTGAGACTTGCTACACATTTGTGATTGTGCCCAAGATGCTGGTTGACTTGTTGGCTGAGAAGAAGACCATCTCCTTCCTGGGCTGCACCATCCAGATGTTCACCTTCCTCTTTCTTGGCTGCTCTCACTCCTTTCTGCTGGCCGCCATGGGCTATGATCGTTATGTGGCCATCTGTAAACCCTTGCACTACACAGTGCTTATGGCACATGGGGCTTGTATGGGGCTAGTGTGTGCTGCCTGTGCCTGTGGCTTCACTGTCTCTGTGGTCACCACCTCTCTGGTATTTCACTTGCCCTTTCACTCTTCCAACCGGCTCCATCATTTTTTTTGTGACATCTCCCCTGTCCTCAAACTAGCATCTCACCATTCTCGCCTTAGTCAGTATGTCATATTCATGCTTGGTGTATTTGTCTTAGTGATTCCACTGATTCTTATCTTGATCTCCTATGTCTACATTATCTCTGCAATTCTCAAAATTACATCTTCTGTTGGAAGATACAAAGCCTTCTCCACCTGTGCCTCCCATCTCATCGTGGTCATTGTTCACTATGGCTGTGCATCTTTTATCTACTTAAGGCCCAAGACCAATTATTCTTCAAGCCAAGACACTCTAATATCTGTATCTTACACCATCCTCACCCCATTGTTCAATCCCATGATTTACAGTCTGAGAAATAAAGAATTCAAGTCAGCCCTAAAAAGAACACTGGGACAAACTTCATCTTCTATTGATTAAATAACCTACTTTTATCTATGTTCTATTGCTATGCACCAGGAAAGATGTGATTTCACATACTTTTTACGTTTTGTTTCCAACCATGATGGAAAAAATAACATTTTATATGTGCGAATGAAACTAAAGCAAGTTCGGTCATTTTGGCATTTTCCTATTAACAGTACTCTAACAAGTTTGAGAAGATAGGAATGGGATTATTTATTTTATCAAAATGCTCATTATTATTCAGTGTGCTAGATATTGGTCACTCAAAGACCTATATGAGAGTAAAACTGGATACATGTCATGGGAACAACTGAGGAAAGCAAAATATTAAACCATGTAGTTACAATGAACAGAGTGGCAAACTGGATTTTCTCCACCCTCCTCCCTTTCTTGATGACAACCATCAATCTTCACTCCATCAATTCTGAAATGACCATTAGAAAGAAGCCCATCTAGGGCCTGAGTTTCTCCCTGAAACATCTGTGCCTTTATGTGGGTTTGGTTTATTCATTTGATGTTAGGACATCTGTCTGTTATCTCCACCCTATGTTTATGGTTGTCCTTCCTATGTACCTTTTCTCAGCACCCACATCTATTCCTGAATACCTAATTTATCAATTCTCCTCAAGTGAGTTACTAATATTTTATAAATTGTTAAAATATCTCAAACGATCCCTAGCAAAGGGATTGGTTTAACAGAAGGGAATTTGGAGGCTTAAGAATTACCAGAAAGCCCCCAGAAATATTTTCCAGTGACTTCTTTAGTCATATAAGATGTCAAATATCTTATATTAACTTTAATTTATCATGGAGTCTCTGCCTACCTATCTACAATGAGTATCTCCAAAGTTTATGTTATCCATTTCCCTGACACTCCTAGTTCTATACTCTGAATCTAACCAACTATTTTCTCCTATAAAGAGAGGTGATACTATATTGGCATGTGCTGCTGTTTCTTTTTGACATAGCTACTCTCCTGTGCTTAACATATCTGGTGTAAGATGCACTGGCTTTTTTTTAAACTTCTCTTGTGCCTGCTGCACTCATGGGATTAAAGACTGCTAAGCATATAGTCACTAGGGCTGGCTAAGCATATAGTACTGGGGATTGAATTTGTGTTGCTGTCAAGATTAAATTAGATAATATAGTAAGCACACACAGTAATGTGTAGCCTGTTATCAACACTAAGGATTTATTATTCTTTGTAATCATCATTTTCTAGAATAAAAATATCAGATGACATTCCAGTTTACAAAATCTTAAATAGTTCTTAACCAATTTGAAGGTAAAGTATAATCCTTTAAATTAAAATTCATACCAAAATATTTCTATATGAATTTTTGTATTGTTTAATTTTTCCTGAGTTTTGTATTTTCCTGAAATTGATTGATTGATTGATATTTTTAATGTATTTGGTTATGGCAGGGTCTCGCTACACAGCTCAGACTCATGGTGATCCTTATGCTCTCAGCTGCTCCAGTGCTGGGATTACTCTGGCCACCTCAGCCCACCCTGGGGGCTGGGTTGGCATGGCGTATGGTCCTGGAGATTGAATCAAACTCTGCAATTGCAAAAGCTTGCCTAAACAGACACTTTAGTCCACCAAGCTATCTTGCCTGCCTTGAAATTTATTTATTCTTAATCATTTCTCGACATGCTATTCAGATTTCAAAACTTCAAGTGTAACTTTCTCCATGAAGTCGTTGGTCTCCATAGTCTCACTCTTGATTATTTCCCACATGTCGCCCTAGTGATGTAAACATTAATCTTCCTTTCGTCACCACTGTCACAGGACTCCAAAGTCACACCCCTCCTTTTTGCTCCCAATGGGGGTTTAGTTTCTGAAGATAGAGAATGTCAGTTGTTTGACCTTGCAGCCTGTGAATGCAACACAATTCATGACAGAAACTAAAAACTGAGCACGTGCTTGCGAATGTAAAAAAATGCATATATGATCCTTCTGGTTCTGCGGTTAAGTGCTCCCATTGGCATCGAGGCTCCCAGTTTTGCTCTTTGCTGTTATCCTCACATAGGAAGGGCCTCATCAATCGATTTATTTATCAATTCACAAAACCTATTTCTCCCCTTGAAATTCACTCTATGGCTTGAGAGTCAAAGAGCAAGGACCTTGTTATTTCTGTCCAAAGGATATAAAAGCAGAAACTATAGGAAAAAGACAAAAGAAGAGATTAGTTCTTTTCTGATAATCTCTAGGGGTCTCATGAGGAAGTGAATCTCATCTCTAAGGATTCTAAGACAGGAAAAGAAATATTTTCCTGAGTCTAGTGCATGATTTATTATTTGGTAGAAGAGACTTGAAGTCCATTCACCCAAGGGATCTTAGATGCTAATTGAGTAGAGGCTGAATTTGTGTCAGAAGCAATATAGTAGTGGCTCTCTAGGGTACTGGGTAATACCAATTAGGCCAGTGGTAGTAATGCTGGTTACTAGAAAAAAATATGCTGCTAGTAAAAAGACATTAGGGTTTTATCTGGTCAGGCCATACAGTAGAGGGACAATGACCATCTTTTTGAGAAGTGAAATTTTGTTGTTGCTGGCTTGAAATTTTTCAGAGGAGAGAAACATATGTAACACACTGAGAATGTGCCAACTGCAGCACATTACTTAAACATATTCATAAAGGCCTTAAAATTTGATTTGGAGAACAGACACTTATTTCTTCTTCTACATAGCAGACCTATGCTTTGAAGAAAGTGAAGTTCTCCTTTGACACTCGCTCTTCTGAATTTCGGAAATGAACTGAAGAAGCTAACTGATCTGAAACCTTTGGAATACATTTAGGCTATCTGGAAGATGATAACAGTTATGCCTTTCCACTTGTTTCATTCCAAAATTGTTGAGATCTTTTAAAGCCTAAGTGGAAAGCACCTGGAGGATAGACAAGACTGGACCTGGCTTGCAGCCTTAACAGCTACATTTTAGCAACAGAATGATTGTGGAGCAGGTTTGTATAATTGACAAGCAAGCAAGCAAGCAAGGAAGGAAGGAAGATGAGGAAATAACCAAAGAAGAAAGAAATAAGTGGGAAAAATATCTTATTTGTATTTTTGTATATAATTTTTTACTATACTTTTGTACATGCCATTTGTTAATCCTCATAATTTTCAAACTTTTAGAAAACAAATTAAAATTTTGGAAGGTGAAATAATGTGCTTGAGTAACATTTTGAAGGTAAATTGTGAATTTATGGGTGTTTTTGTTCCAAATCTAGTATTTTCTTGCCTGTATTTCTCTGTGTCTGTCTTTTTCTCTCTATATTCAGTATAGGTTTGCTTTGTGTTATGGCTATATATATATATATATATATATATATATATATAATGTTATATAGATTATAGATATAGATAGATGATTACATATAATCATCTATTGTGTTTACTAGAAGTATCTTTACAGCTACGTGAAAAATATTTATAAATCAATTGAAATTATTTTTCATGTATTAATTTATTGAGTCAATAATATTGCAATATAGACTTTCAATATTTTAATTTACTAAGAACTATGATATCCATGAGATTAAAAAGATATTCATGATTAAATTCTACTTGGCACATAAACTTTTCTCAAACAAACAACAATCTGTTATTTGCTTCATAAGATTTCAAATTATATTGTACAAAGAGGATCATTAGCTTGAGGCAAAATGTGAGAATTTGTATAATGAATGTTTTATGAGGACATTTTTTTTTCCTTCCATGATGTGTTCCAAATCCCTAATGAAGTCTCAGGGACTTAGAGTGTACCCAGTAATTATACGTTAAATTGACAGTCAGAATATGATTTGGAAAAGAAAGTTTAATACATTCAATGACATTATTTTTATCTGACATGACGTGTCATATGTTCAGTAAACTACATGAATTATCATCTGATTAAAAATTGATATTACAGCCATGTGTGGTGGTGCACGCCTGTAATCCCAGCATTTGGGAGGCTGAGGCAGGAGGATTGGTGCAAGTTCGAGACCAACCTGGGTTACAAAAGTGAGCTTAAGGCCAGCCTGAACAGCATAGCAAGACCCTGTCTCAAAAAGACAAAAAAAAAATTGATATTACATCTGGGAGCTAAAAGAGATGGATTTGGAGAGTTGTAGAAGCCAAATCATCAATCAACAGCTTTACTCTCTCTCTCTCTCTCTCTCTCTCTCTCTCTCTCTCTCTGTCCTCTCTATTCTCTGTCTTTCTTTCTTTCCTTCCTTATTTCTTCCACTCACACTCTTTTCCTTTCTGGCAAGAAATTTCAAATGTTATGAAGCTTTCAGCTCATTATTTTGTGCAAGAAAGTACTTCATTAAATGCATATTTTTAATATCTTTAAGGTTGTCACTCATCACTTGAACTACTTTTATATACCCTTTACTATCCATTTTATTTATCTCTTCTGAACTTCTGCCAACTGTTCCCACATACACTATGTCATATCTTTCCATATCACCTTCATTGTGTCCCAAATGATTCTGTACAGTAATCTCCACTAATCCTCTTCTTAAACCAAGATAGGTATAGGTTAAAAAGCTCTGAAGTTCCATCTTAAATCAATCTTTCTCTCTCATTTCTCCCTTACTCTGAGAATGAAAGAGGAAAGACAAATATGTAAAAAAGAAGTACCAGGAGATATTTACTTTTCTTTTCAGAAATGCTGCTCCTCCTCAGATTTAATAGTTCCTGCATTTTTTAAAGAATCATTATTGAAAAAATCACCAGCCATGGTAGTGAAGGGGTCTGAAGAAGTAAAGAATGTTTATTTGCTGATAAGATTGATGATTTGGCTATTTAGCTTATTAATTGTAAATCCTATACCTACACCTCTATTTACTTGCACTTTTATCCTTCCTGTATTCTATTTCCAATTTAAAACTTGATGTATAAGCTATTGTTTTCAGTTTTGATTTCTTTATAATTCATGAGTTTATGGTTAATAATAATACTTTTCAGTAGTTTTCCATTTGTTGTTGGCTTTCTAATATTTGTTTGTCGTTTTATTGTGAATGAATGTTTTAATTTGTACTCAATTTTTTATTTACTATTCTAATATTTCCTGTTTAGGTTTTAGATTTTGAATTCAGTAATAACATTTTTAATTCCAATTTTTTCCTACTTTCCTTAAATATATAAAGATCTTTGAGAATTATTTGAGTTTAAATTTAAATTGACTTCTTATAGTTATTAAAATGTTTTTGCTGATTCAATATTGTATCAGTAAACCATTTGGCTAGTGTTGAGACATTTTACTTTTAAAAATTTTATTGATTTTTGTTTATATAAATAGTTGTAGTACAAATTTTGTTCAAATATGCAGGGTGTCAGTATATCAATGACATTTTGCATACTTGAATACTATTATGTGTCTTTATTTCCTCTTTGACCAACATATATTCAAAGTTTCTTTGATAGATATTGTTTTATTTTATTATACATTTATAGCTTATTGTGGCTAAAATGAAGAAATATTGTTTGCATACTTTCCTCTTTGTGATGCTTGTGAAAGTTTCTGATGTGACTTCAAAGTCTTCAGTAGTTCATATGAGCTCAGCATAGTATACTGATTCTGCTGTCTAGGTCTGAACTCTTTTATTGTATTTTTTTCTTTATCTCTTCTAAACAATTATATACTGATGGTATCTATTATTAGTGTCTGTTTTTCCTTCTTTCTGTATATTTTATATTATTATCTTTATTATAAAAGTTGCATCAGTAGTTTTTACGGTGCATAATAGATAACAATTTCATTGAGATTTATATTAGCAGTAAAGACTATTTTGTTGTTTTCTGTTGTTCACGTATTGGTTCTGGGATAAGTTCTATTTTATTTTATTTTTATTTTTATTTTTTGTTGTTGCAGAGCTGGGGATCAAACTCAGGACCTTGCATTTGCCAGGCAGGCACTTGTGCCCCTGAGCTATCTTGGCCCCTAGGCTAAATTCTAAATCGTTGAATATCAAGAACATAACTATTGATAAATTGGTTTGTCTAGGTTTTCATATTTTCTGCTTCTTTCAGTTTTCCAGCTATTTTGAATCATTGTATTATACACATCTCATATAATATATGGAGGAAAATTTGCTTTAAAAGCCCTTTTGGTGTTCTTTTAGTGTTCTTTTTAAAATATTCACTATTTGCTTTATCTAAGTTTCATTTATTATGTAGGCAGCAATAGGAAAGTATTTTTGTCATTTCTCTCTTCACTCTCTTTAATGTGCAATTGTTACTTTGTCAAGGACATAGTATGTGCACACTATTCTTTAACTCATTCTTATTTATTTTGGGCTTGGATTTATAGGTACATTTATAAAATTAGCTGGATTTATGTAGTTAGGTGTTATTTATTGTTTACTTAGTTTGTTTATTATATAGCAACGATATTTAAGAATCTACTATCTATTCTTTCCTTGGAAGTCCACCATACATTCTATTAAATGGATCTGTCTATCTAACTCGTCCAGGAAAAGCTGTTAATATTCCTATTTTTTGTAGTTGAGAATAGTAGTCTACACATGTAGTTCCTTGGCTAAACTGCTCTTACTTGAATTTTTTGAATCACTCGACACTCTTATTATACACTGTACACTACTTCCTTTTCATTGTTAGTTATCAGTATTTTTGGTCAAAAGTACAAATACTTTTTCATATATTTAATAATTTGACTAGATACATATTGGGTAACTTTTTAAAATCAATGTTGATGGATATTTTTAAAATCATGAATGTGGGATAAATGACAAGATGATTTCCTATTTTCATACAGGTCTCTCATTTCAAGAAAACTTTTATTTTTATTTTCTTTTATTTGTTTCTTGTTTCAGAACTTTTGTTTGTTTATTAATTTATTTTTATGGCCGGCTCAACCTGCCCTGAGGGCAGGGCTGGCGCAGCATGTGGTGTCAGGGATCGAACCGCGGTCCCTGAAGCCGCCCAAGCCTTCCTAAGCAGGAGCTTTAGACCACTGAGCCATCCTGCTGGGCCCCAAGGAAAATTTTTCTTGATTGTTTACAATAAGGGTTTTGTTTATGACTCCATTAATGATATATTGCATCTGCCTATAATTTTTCTATGATTATCACTTTCTAATCTCTTAAATGTATTTTTGCATTTTACTTAACTATATTTTCTTAGTATCAGTAATTTTTGCTTCTGAGTGTGTCTAGTTTTTTGTTATTTTATTTTATCATTTTTTAAATCAAGAGCTCATTTTAACTCTTAAATATTGCTTGATTCAAATATGTAGTTGCCTTTCATGTTAGGTTCAATTGTCTTACTTAATACAGCTTTGGATTTTTTCCTTTTACTTTAATCAAAGATCTATTTTCCCATCCAATACTTGTTAATAGATGCATTCCTAGGACTTCAAGAGGGCCAGTCTAATAGCTTAGTGAACTAAAGTGCCTGCTGAGGCAGAGTGCAGCAACTGGGGCTTGGTCCCCAGTGTCCCACCCTGAGACAGTGATGGAGATTGGGTGTGGTGGTGTGCACCTGTACTCCTGGCACTTAGGAGGCTGAAAACTGTAGGATCACTACTAGTCTGATCTATATGGTGAGACCTTGTAAACCCTGTCCTAAATACAGGGAAAAAAGCTGAACAAAGGACTTCAAGATATTCTTTACGTCTACTTATTAAAACTTAATAAAAGGCAATGCTACTATATGGAATTCTACATAGCTAAAATATGCTTACTATCCCTAATAAGTTTTCATTTATTTACAGTAGAAAATCAAGTGCATTGTATTTTTTCTCTGCCTTTCTACTGCAGAAAACATTTCTATAAGTTCACAACTTCGATTTGTATTGCTTTTCATGGCCCCCCTGGAATATATATATGTATATACAGTGTTTTTCATAAAAGCAGATTACATATTAAAATTCAGTGACACACAAACAGACCACAACTTACTCTCTGGAGAAGACAGAATCCTCATTTATCTGGATAGAACTGATGATGGGTAATAAAAGTGCAGGGAAACGAATATTAGAATAATTTTGAACACTTCAAAAAATTGTGATGGAACATGTAAATACAAGTTTATCAAAATCAGTTTTATCAAAATCAGTTTTTTTTCTTGAACATTACTGAATGCTAAACATTACTGATCAAAGAGGAAAATAAATGAAATAAATATTCGTAGTTTATAATGCAACTCAATTCTTTTGTGTTGAATTTGATAGAAACTGCCTCCCAATTCTGTACTCATTAATATATAGAATTCTTTTTAAATATTATAGTGTTTATCATTATAAGAAAATTATCTAATGCTAGATTATTTCTTTTTCTTATGGTAGATTAGCACATCTTTCTATTTTGTGTGCATTTATGACTACTTTTAATTGAGAGAATTATCATTCCTTTTTGCTGTCATGACAAATGATAGCAGACTGAAAATGTAATTAATGATTCACAGTTATTTTGCAAATATCTTGCAGAGCTGTGTTGTTTTCTAGAAATGCTATAAAAACCTTGGGCATGACCATCATGACTATTAAATGAATCCCAAGGCACCAAAGCCTTCCATCTAATGATTAACACACAGAAAAATGAAATAATTGAAATGATCTCTAAATTCCACCTCCAAATGTTCAAAAGTAATATAACCTAAGATAAAACTATTGCTATTTTTTACTAGATGTAATAGGCAAATTATTGATCACAAAAGATATCCGTGATCTAATCTCCAGAATCCAAGAATGTGATACATTTCATTTTTAGAAGGGGAGATTATGTTTGCAGGTACAATCTACTAACTTACAAATTTGGAAAGTACGCCTCATTATTTTGATGGACCTGATGTGTGAAGAAGTGATTTTAAAAGTAGAAGAAAGAATTGGAGAATGAGATGTGATTTTCTTGCTTTGGAGTTTCATGAAGGAACTTTAAGCTAAAATAGTCACTGGAGACTGGAAAAGATAAGACAGTGTTCTTCCCTGACTCCCTTGAGAGGAACTCAGGTCCCACGTTCTTGAGTGATGTGCTTGAAAATGTCTTCTTTCCTTTATTCTATAGGTGTTGGCAGAAAACGCCACGACAGTCACTGAATTTTTGCTGCTGGGTTTTTCAAGCCTTGGTGAAATTCAGCTTGTTCTCTTTGTGCTTTTTCTCTTTCTATATCTAGTTATCCTTAGTGGCAATGTCACTATTATTAGTGTCATCCGTCTAGATCAAAGGCTGCACACACCGTTGTACTTTTTTCTCGGCATTCTCTCAACATCAGAGACATTCTATACTTTTGCCATCCTACCCAAGATGCTCATCAACCTACTTTCAGTTGCCAGAACGATCTCCTTTACCTGTTGTGCTACTCAGATGTTTTTCTTCCTTGGATTTGCTATTACCAACTGCCTGCTTCTAGGTGTAATGGGTTATGACCGCTATGCTGCCATCTGTCACCCTCTGCATTACACCATTCTTATGAGTGGGAGGGTATGTGGGAAACTGGCTGCTTCCTGCGTGATTGCAGGCTTCTTGGCTTCATTGATAGTTGTAAATTTAGTTTTCAGCCTCCCTTTCTGTAGTGCCAACAGAGTCAACCACTACTTCTGTGACATCTCACCAGTCATTCGCCTGGCATGTGTGAAGACAGATACTCATGAGTTTGTCATATTCATCTGTGGGGTTCTTGTACTTGTGGTTCCCTTTTGCTTTATCTGTGTTTCTTATCTCTGCATTCTGAGGACGATCCTGAAGATTCCCTCAGCGGAGGGCAAACAGAAAGCCTTTTCCACTTGTGCTTCTCATCTCACTGTTGTTGTTGTTCACTATGGTTGTGCTTCCTTCATCTACCTGAGGCCTACAGCAAGTTACGTGTCCAACACGGACAGGCTCGTCACAGTGACATATACCATTGTCACTCCCTTATTAAATCCCATGGTATATAGCCTCAGAAACAAGGATGTCCAAATTGCTATCAAAAAGGTGTTGGGCAAAAAAGGATCTCTGAAACCATAGATTAACATATGATTGGATTCCAAATTCTTAATAAAAGTATATAGATATAATACTTATACCTATCTATAACTGATTCACTGAAATGAGGGCTCTGAAATTAAGTTATAAAATGTGTTTTTCATCTCCTAGTCCCATTGAGTCTAATTTGTAAGCCAATGATTTTTACCTTCTGAGATGGACTCAGAAAGAACTTCGCAAATTGAAATGCCTGGACCACTGTAATAAATAAAAATACCAATTTAACTTGTATTAAAAATTCCCCCTCTCCTTTATGTTAGTCTTCATTAAATAGAGAACCCTACCCTGGTACATGTAAGTTTTGTCAATGGTCAATTCTCTTATTGCTTGGCTTCCTGATTGGCTTCTCATGTGTTAAACTTGGCAAAGGAGAGAAGGCATAGGAAGTTTGTGCATGATTGCTATTGTTGTGCTTGGTTGCACTGGGATCTTATACCACAGCACTGGTGACACAGTTGAATCTATCTCCACCTGACATCTTGAGAATTTGTTTCTTGATACTGAGAACTTGTGACCCCTATGGATCACTTGTCTTTTGGAAGTTTTATTACAAAAACTCCCTTTTATCCAGTTTTAAAACATTTTTTCCTTCCCAATTTGCCCCTATCTATTTCAAAACACACAAACAAACATTTGAGGGCAGGCCTGAAGATTCCACTCCTAGACAGGTAGAGAACAGACATCTTTATGTCTTGGCGCTTTAGGACAACAGCAAAAACTCATTCATTTGCTTTTTAAGAATGTATTTTGTTTTGCTTATGAATTTATTTTATAAATTAGTAAACATTGTAGTATGTAGTAAGTACATTTCTCATGGGGAGTTGGTGCATAAATGCAATACATCTTAATTTCTTTTTGTCCCTCCTCCCTCTGTGTTCTACACAATGTTTTGTCACCTTTCTACTTGCAAAAGCTATGCTTTTTTCCCTTTAATTTCTTTTTCACCCATTTTCCTCCTTTTCTGCTTTACTTTCCATCCCTTCTTGCCAAATACATTTGAAAAAAGCTCTCTCCATTATTTTATTTCATTGAACACAGGTAAAATAGAATCTCATTTACAAAATAATAGAATGACATAGTTAATGCATTACATATGTCATCTCCCAAATAGTTGTTCATAGCACAACATGTGAGCATAAACTTTTTACCAATCAGTATTAGCACAAATCTTCCTTTTCAATAAGCTGAGAGATACTAAAAGTACAGCTAACTTGAATTTTTCTGTCTTTTCTCTTCCTTTTTCCTTTTGCCAATCCTAGTTGATTTTTCCTTTTAAACAATTTCCTTCCATTTCACAGCATCTGTTGTATATTTTCGGTTTTATTTACTCTTTCAATTTCTTGGAGAAATTCCAGGGAATAAGTACAATGTGAGTCTGATTTATTTCACTTATGAATAAGGAATCTAGTTGTATTTAGTAATTTATAAAACCTCAAGGGTATTCTTTATGGCTGAGTAATACTCCTTTGTATAAAACCACCACATCTCTTGTATTCATTCCTTGATTGATAGGCATTTGGATTGTTTTCAAGATTTATGTGTTACAAATTGTGCTGCTATAAACATGGATATACATGCATTTCAGTGATACTATGGTTTTAATTCTTCTGGAAAAAATATCCAAAAGGGGAATAACTTGGTACTTCAAAGCCTAGGTTGTAAGGAATCATCATATATATTTATACAGTCTATTCATTAGTCTTCACTCCCACCAATAATTGAAAAGTGTTGCTTTTCCCCAGAGATTGTCCAGAATTTGTTATCTGTTGATTTGTTGATGGATACTCATTTCTTTGGGGGTAAGAGGGTAGAATGGTGTTATTCTAATTTGCATTTGTCAAATGAAAGTTTGAGCTCTCATTTGAACTCTTAATATTGAATAATTTTTTATGTTATTTGTATTTCCTTATCTGACAAGTATCTATGACCTCAGATGCCAATGTTTGGACTGTGTCTTTGACTTTGGAGTGATGTTCAAATTTCTTTTTCAGATTTTTATGTTTTGTATAAACATGCTTGATTTGAAGAACAATTAACTAAATTTTTTTCCAACTCCGTAGATTGTCCTTTCATTTTGTCAGTGATTTTTTTGATATGCAAAAGAGTTTTAATTAAAGGAGATCCCAGTGGATGATTCTTTGAATTACTTGACACAAAGTTTGTTTTTTGGTATGTCTGTCTACATCTAGGTTTTGAATATTCCTACTTAATTTATTTTCCAGTAGTTTTAGTGTTTCTTTTTTAATATTTAGGTCTTTGATTCATTTTTACTTTAGTTTAGTGCATGGTCATAGACATGGATCCAGTTTTGTTCTTTAGCATATGAAAAGTGAGCTTTTCAAGCACAATTTATTGAAGAGAAGTTCTTTCTTCCAGTTAGGCCCCTTGTCAATGGAGATGTGTCTGTATCTCCATTTTGTAAAAATGCCACAACTATTTTATTCATTCCTTAGTTGACAGACATTTGGTGTGCTCTGAAGATTTAGCTATGATGAATTATACTGCTACAAATAAGGGTCTATCATCATGCATAAAATTAAAGTCAAATTTTATATCAAAGTTCTAGATGATAAAACAGACACACTAAATCTACTGGAAAAGAAACAATATGAAAATTTTGACCATGTAGGGATATGCAGAAAACTGATGAACAAAAACAAAACTGTGCTGCTTCGAATGTAATTAGGATTATTGCTATACTCTCTCTTAAGTATATGTTTGTGTTAAAAGAAAACAAACAAGGAAAATTAAAGAGAATATGAGACAAGGAAAAATGACATAGCATTGACCTACTACAATTTCATATATGCTTAGATTTCTAAATTTCTGTGTAAAAAAAAAGTGTAATAGCTTTCTTTAAATCACATTCTATAGGGGTTTATTAGAATATCGGTGACTGATGGAAAATACCAGATCCATGGAAGTCTAAGGCATTTAATATCAGAAAGACAATGATGTGAAACTCAAGTACCTATGTTATAGAGAAATAGTATCCCTAAGCTTCCCTTCTTGAGAGTTAAGAACTTAAGTTTGCTGACCAAAAATTTAAAGAAAAAAAAGGGCTACAAAGATAACCAATATTTTGGCCCTAGCCCTTCAATGTCAGTGAAGATGCTGGACATAAGAGAGCCTGTACTGTAATATCCTATAACTCAGTTGTGTCCCAAATTTTCTGTTTGAGATCACTGGGCCACAGAGGAAACGGATTGATAAGGTATAGTATGGCTAAGGAGAGTCACTTAGAGAGAAAACATTCTCTCAGGCTTTCACACAGAGTAAAATGGTCAGGCAATGGCCATGACTCATCCAGATCGCGCTGACACTGATAAAAGTTCTACAATGCACTGTACATGATTTCAAAATAAGTCCTGAGGGGATTTGTCTGATCTTCTCAGATACAAAAGTTACTTGTTTTAGAAATCAATTAACAGAAAATGCTGGAAGGAAGCATTCTCTTCTGTTAGTGAGAGTGTACACTAGAAAAACCATTATGGAAATCAATATGAGATTCCTCAAAAAACTAGAATTTAAGGTCCCATTTAACTCATATATTTGCCTTCTGGATATTTTTCCAAAAGAACCGAAAAGATCATGTATTTATTCAGTTTTTCTTTTCCATGGAAATATCTTATTTCTCTATTAATTTTAAAACATAGTTTTCTGGGATACATCAATCTGCACTGAAAGTTGTTTTCTTTCAGGCCTGAACCACTTCACTCCAACCTGTTCTTGACTTGAGGGTTTATGTTGAGAAGTTGGCAGTGGACTTTCCTTTATAGATAATCTCTTTGGTTTTTCTAGAAGCATTTAATATTCTGTTTGTGTTCAATTTCTAAGATCTTATTATGTACCTGACTGAGCATTTATTTTTGTCATGGCTGTTTGGAGTTCAATATATCTCACTTATCTTCATGTCAGGTTCTCCTCCCATGCATGACAACTTTTCTGCTATTATTTCAAATATTATCTTTACGTCCTTTGCGTTCACTCCTGATTTTTCATTGACAACTTTCAGTCATATATTGTTTTGTTTGCATCGCCTTGCAGCTATTGAATTATTGTTTAATCCCTTGTTATTTAAAATAAATCTTTCATTTTGTGTTGATTAGACATGATACTGTCTTCAAATTCTCAAACTTTAGTTTCTTTCCAGAGGTCTTACCACTTTTCAATGGAACTTTTAAATTCCTGGATAGCTATTTAAATGTTTCATACATTCTAATTCTTTTTTTACATTGTTCATTCAAAGTTTCTACCCTTTTCCTGTACTTCTCTATTTTTTTATATATGAGTACTCTAGATTGGCTGTGGAATTCCTTCATTATGTTTGTCATTTCTTTTATTTATTTAAGAGATTATTTCATACCCGATTTCATTTGTACTTTCATGGATATATTTCTTTACTTCAGTTGCTACCATTTCAGAAATTTCAAGTGTATCTTCCATTTTCTTCAGTTTTGATGTCTCCTTTACTATTTTTGGTGGGCTCAGGTCTGAGACTGAATTTTGCTTCTGTATCTTATCATTTTCTATTTCAGAAAATTCTAGGGTTTTTTGTGTTGACTCTTTTAAGTTTTCATATCATGTACATCTATCATTAATTTCCAGGCCTCTCTAGGAAAAGTCTGTTCTTCAGAGCTATCTTCTGTGTGCATAGGAGGTTCTTGATTTGTGTCTGTCCCAAGATGTTACCTTCGCAATTAATTAAGAGGGGGGAAGTTAGTATCTATTTTAGTCCTGAATCCTTTCTCTTTATGCTGTGTAGAAGTTATTAGCCCAGAGTTTCCAAAAGAAAGCACAAATGCATATAACAGAAGTGACATCCTATCTAAAATAGTATAATTTACAGTAACAATAGCAATAGCATCAAGCACATTTTAGAAAGTGATAAACTATGTTAACTATTGATTTTGTAGCTTCAACCATAGGAGCCCAATTTACAGTTGCATAACAGAACTGGTCATAAATTGGGAGCTTTTCTGCAAAGTGATTCCCCTCAAGGACAAGACACAGGCATGGTATCATGTCTAAACAATATTAGTAGAAGCCTTTCTTCTCAATGAACTGATAGAAACCAACAGTATATCTATCCTAACTAGCATATGAATGTTCCATTGCAGTTAGAGAAGTTGTATTTGGCGAAGTCATTAAAGGATTTTTTTCATAGTAGATATCAGTCCAAAGATTGTAGGTCCTTGAATTCCGCAAAATTACCCATTATAGTCCAATAGTCTATAATAGTAGTGGGTTATCAGCAGAACCGGCAATGTCAGAAGCTGTTGACTTGAGCTTTTTAGAGCTCAGCATATTAATCTGGCTTTATTTTGTGTACTTCATGATTAGACTTTTGTGCCAGACAGTTAAGACCAAGATAAAGGAAGATGTATATGATAAAAAAATTGTAACTTTTGCATCTGACAAGGTCAGTTAAATCCCCTCAGGGTTTACCTTAAAACCGTATACAACATTATGGAGATCTTTTTTCAATGTCAGCCATCTGGAGGAGTCACAGCCATTGCTTGACCAATTTTCTCTCTGTGAAAGCCTGAGAATGTTTTCTCTCTAGGTGACTCTCCTTAAGTGCACTACACATCATTCATCACTTTCTTCTGTGGCCCCATAATCTCTTTGATTAGAAAATTTGGGTACACATGTGAATTACAGAATATCACAGTACAGGTTCTCTTCTGTCCTGAGTCCTCACTGACCTTGAAGGGCTATGGTCAAAATATTGCCTGTCTTTTTAGCCATTCTACCTCTCTAAATTTTGGTCTACAAGTGATAGTTGTTGAAAATCCTGAAGAGAAGCTTCATGACATTATTATCCTCTAACAGAAGCAGTTAAGCTTATCATCATCTGTCTGGATATCAAACACCTTAGACTTAAATGGAGCTGCTATTTTCTAACAATCATGGATGTTTTAAAATTTAAGTCCTTATACAATTGTAAAAAAAAGCAATTATATATTTTAAACAGTAATTTGGAAACTAAGCTATATATAACACTGTAGCATGACAATCCTACTACATTGTTTTCCTTGTCTCTAGTTTACATTTGTTAAGGTTTTTGTCTAGTTGTCCTCCCAAAGACTCATGTAGTCATGGGGCAGGGACTTCTAGAGTTTGAGATTAATCCAGGAATAACTGAGATTTTGGGTGATCCAAGGATGAGACTATGGGTCTGAGTACTCCTGGGATTATGAATGCGGCCTGAGGTGGATAGCCTAAGGCAGAGAGGCTCAATGTAATACAAGAAAGATAGAAAAACAGACTCTGTTGTTGCCATTATTGCTGTCTGCCACCATGAACTGTTGCTCTCTGCGCTGTACCACTTAGCCCTAGAACAAGCGGAATAGGGATTTAAACCTCTTGTAACGGTGAGCTAAACAAACTTTTCCTTCCTTTGAGTGTCAGGTATTTGTCCCAGCAACAAGTAAAATGTAACTAAGACACATGGTATGCATGTATCACGGTGGTATGATGTTTTTAATTCTTTCAGGAAGATATCCAGAAGTGTGATAGCTGCATGAATTTAGTCCTAAGTTTTTGAGAAATCTCCCACTGATATCTACAGTGATTGCACCAATCTACACTCCCACCAACAGTGGAGAAGGGTTTGATTTTTTTCCCCACAGATCCCTAAACTTGGTTATGGTTGACTTCTTTTTGAGGACAATTCTTGGAGTGAGATGGGCTCCAGTGTTGTTTTAATTTTCATCTCTCTCATAATCAGTGATGTTGAACAGTTTTTCATATATTTATTTGTCTTTGAAGTTCTTTATCTGAGAATTGAGGTATTTTATTGGGAGATGTGATTAAGAAACATGTTTATTTCTAATCTATCAGGATCTGCATTCTTTATATTCTCTCTAAATTCTTATGAAAAGCTTAAACACTCTTTTTCAGCCCTCATATTTTATTATGGATGGCAACTTATTTTGGTTCAGTGGACATTTCCATGGAAATAGCCATGTGTTATTTTTTTTTTTTCATTTTGCTTATTTGGTGCAGGGTCTCACTATGCAGATCAGACTAAAGGTGCTCCTCCTGTTTCCAACCTCATCAGTGATGGGATTACAATCATGTGCCACCATGCCCGGACTCTCTCAGCTCAGTGCACCCAAGAGGCGGGGCCCACATGGCATATTGGTCGGTGGATTGAACCGTGACCCCTGTGCTTGCTAAAGCAAGTGCATAGTCAGCTGAGCTATCTTGCCCACTCTAATTTTTTTTTTAAATCTATTTTACAGGTTATGACATTACACAGTATTGCCAAGCTTTCCTTCAGTGGATAATGTCTTAGTTACATTTTATTCACTGCTGGGACAAATACCTGACACTCAAAATGAAGGAAGGAAAGGTTTATTTAGCTCAGTTTGTGGAGGTTTCGGTTCATACTAGGCTGGCTCCAAAGCAGCAGAAAACAATGAAGAGCAGAAGAGGAGCAATAGCTGTGGCATCCGTCAAGCTTCTCTTCCAAATTCTATGCTGGCGCAGAGCTCCTCCAAAGTGGCGTGACTGTGAAGGTGAAGCTCCTCCAAAGAGTGGGACTTCTCCGGGGAAGCAAGGCAGGGCTGGGCCAGGTTGGGCGGCTCTCAGCTGAGCTTGGCTGGGCTGGGCTGGGCTGGGCTAATCGCACAAAGTCTTCCTCAACTCTTTTGTAATGAGTTACTCTGGGGAGGTTCCTCTGGCCCTAGAGTGGAGCCAATCACATCCCAGGGCAGGTCCTCTGCATCCTGCAGGATGGGTCCCCCACAGTCCAGAACCAGCCGGGCCCATCCAGCCAAGCTTCCTCAAGTTGATACAATGTATCAACTACCATAGGTAATAATAAGCGTCTGCTTTTAACCAAACTCCATAGCTTTTTCTTTTTTGTCTTTTAAACTCCTACCAGCAAAATCATCATGGTCCTTCCACATCCTAATAATAGATATTTTAAATCTTTGTAGATTCTGTGCACTATCAATTTCAAACTCAGCAAAAATGTTTCAGTTAAAACCGTACCCTCCCTTTTAATCCAAAATTCTAATCTCATTATGTGTTGCTGCATAACAAGGTCCATGGAACTTTGATTCTTCAACTTAGCAAAAAATGTTTATTTTGCTTTTCAATCTGAAATCCTGGTAAGAACTCAGTGGTATTAGTTTGTATGTGTTTAATGTAGGCAAGGCATGTAAAGCTGAGCCATGGCACCAAGTTCCATTTTTAAGATTGCTCAGTTCTTTATCTGATTAATCTACATATGCTAGTGTTTGTATGCTATACTGAAGCAGTAGAGTAACAGCCTTAATAGCCCATATAGATTATATAAGGAAATCTTGTATTTCCTCAAAATGTTAGAGCTTACAAATTCCAGAGGTCAGGGAATATAAGTTGGTACTTCACTAAGGCTATAAATATGTTGCTCAAAGTTGCTCATCGGTCTACTTAGACGCAAGGAAAGTAGACACACATTCCATCTCTCAAGGTGAGACCTTTAATTTCTGGAGATTTGAAAGGTAAAGCCTGTGATGAGTCTTGTGAGCAAAATGTTTTCTGGGGATCTATCCATTTTCTAAATATCTCATATAATCAAAGGCAAAGAAGCCACCCAAATTACCTTAGTCAGTCTCTTAGGTTTTTCATCTATTTTCCCATCCCTGCTGCATCTCTGACATAACTCGCACAAGAAGAATTGCACCAGAGCCTCTCACTGAACCAGCGATGAGTGTCTACAATGCACTCCATTTTCAGCCTAAGATTCTGTCTTCACAGTCAACAGCATCAACATACCACCTGGAGTGACATAAGGGACTGCTAGATGCATACCCGTGCACTATCAGATGTTTCTCCATAACTCTAACCTTTTCTTATTTCTTGACTGAATATTTACCTGACGCACATTGTCTTTCAGAAACAGACATTTATCCTTTGTGCTTTAGAGATTTATGTGGCCTCTGCCATTCTATATTCTGCCTTTTAAGCACTATATCTTTATTCTTCTCCTCCAACTTTCAGAAGTAGGAGTGTGGTGTGGCTTTGCACAAGATCTCATATAATTTCAGGGTGAAAATCCAGAGATATCAGGTAGGGAGACCCAAATAATGCACTTTCACTGATGTCTGTCTTATCAGCTCCTGCCCAGGAAACCTCTACTGTCTAATGAGAGCTCAGAGAATTTCTAAGAGGAAGATGATTAATCTTCATGGTTACTAGAAAAGAATTTCTCCTTGACCAGCTAATTTATATAGGGAATCACCATAGTTTTCCTTGCTAATTGGAAACATTATGGACAAATATCAGGCACAAGGTAGTAATTAGATCTCTAGGTAGGAAAAGAGTTCAATTATCAGCCTCAATGTTGAGGTCCTATCTATTGCAAAAAAAAGAAAGGCCACTAATGAAAGTCACTGAGGAAATTATCTACCTATAGAGAAAAGGCTTTTCCTGGGGAGAAAGTTTTCTTATAATGATTTTAAATTGATCATGAAAGGTGAGGAAGCCCCCTGCCACACTGGATTAAGGTGGGCAAGGTTCAAGTAGGAAACCTCACAGAAATTTCCAGGAAGTGCCTGAGAATGAAAGAATCTGTTTGCCACAGAGCACTGGAACTTTAATTTATTTTTTAATTTTTATTTATTTATTTATTTTTGTCTTTTTGAGACAGGGTCTCGCTATTCAGTTCAGGCTAGCCTTGAGCTCACTTTTGTAGCCCAGGCTGGTCTCGAACTCACACTGATCCTCCTGCCTCAGCCTCCCAAGTGCTGGGATTATAGGTGTGTGCCACTACGCCTGGCCTGGAACTTTAATTTAAAGGCATGTGAGACTATTATTTCTGTTTATGGACTTCATTTTCTTGTATGCAGAGTAGTGGTAGCTGACTAATTTATTTGTTTGTCAAATACAAACACTGTTGAAATTTCCATGTGCCTGTTACCTGTTTACTGCTATTTATGAATAAGGAAATGGAGGCAGGAAAGTGAAAAGGGAGAGCTGTATCTCAGAAAGAATGTTAGTGGGGAGTTTGCATAGCCAGAGGAAGACTGTGTGTTCCTCATTTATAACTTACATCATAAGGTAATTTAAAGATATCTAGAAATAAAAGTTAAGTCCATTGTTTTACAAATTTCAGAGTTTTATACAATTTTTGTCTAAGTAGAAAAGTGAATAATAGCAATTGCTTTAACAGCACCCTAATATACAGTCTGAATTTTCTGCTTTAAACTTTTAAGATGAAATATCTTTCAAACAAGTTATACTCTATAGAATCAAAGATAAACATTAATGATGACAAAGCAAATATAATTCTAGTGATTTCAGTAGAAATGCAGACAAAGTGATAATGATGACTGTGAAACTGTAGAGAGGATTTCATGACTATGGCTGATTAAGTTAAAAATTATAAGCAGACCACAAAATTGAAAAAAACAAAAACAAAAACATGAGACATGGGAAATTTTCAAATGTTGGAAGTACTACAAGAAATGGCATGACTGGTCAGCATTTTTAAATTCTAGAATGTATCTGAAGCAATATATGTAGAGGAATCAAAACTAGTTCCATATTAGGGGAGAAACTTGGGAAAAGCATTCAGGACCTAGAATATTTTATAGACAATTGAGGCTTATTTAGTTTTGTTTTTAATGATAGACTTTGGCCTGTACAAAATCAACTTGACTGCTATAAGAGAGGATGGTTCAGACTGAGCGGAGCTAACCTAGAGGGCTACTTGTATAATACAGAGAATTCATTTCTTATCCAAAACAAGAAAAGAAAAGAGATATTCTAGAGATATTTCAGAGAAAAAGATGTATGGGGAGGACAAGACAACAGTGAATGTAAATATGATTTAGAAATTTACAGTTTTTATGAGAGAATTCTGAAACTTTTTGTTTGAGTATAGAAGCCAGGTGAGCAATGATTTGGGTGTGAGGAGTGGATAAAATTTTCCCATTAAAATATATGAAATCTATTAGCAGCTATAACTGTTTCAGAGACCCTAGCATAGGTAGAGGACTTGAGCCTCCCTATTCATACATCCACGGATGGATCCTAAGAGAGACAGCTGGTTGACCCTCTGAGTCAGGGATACTCAAGGTAAGTTGTGTAACAAATTAGGAAATGGATGGCTGCTGATGACATACTAAATTATTCTAGCTATGTGTTTTCTGTAAAGAAAAATTAGGTTTAAAATCTGATGAGAGTTTTTGGAAGATTCCAGAAAATCTACTTCTAAATCAATAATGATAATTTCAAGAATTGATTTCAATAGCTAACTTCACAGAAATGGAGTAGACAATTAGTTGTGGAAGGGAACTATGTTCTTTAAGGACAAAAAACTACAAAGACAGATTGATAAACTTTTTTTAGGTGAACAATTTGTCAGAAGGCTATGTGTATATGAGGGAATCCTCAGAGATGGATGCTGTTACATATATAAGTAGTCAGGAAAAATTGTCAAAATAACAATTAACATAGGTAATGGATTCTTGAGAATCAGGACTCTATAAAAACCAAGTGAGGATCATGCATAAAAATAACAGATTTATTTAAGCCAAGAGTGGTACTTTTTTTTTTTTTTTCCACTTCAGTGTTTGACCCCCATATTCACACTAAATCAGATATGGAAAAACAGTAGTATGGGGATATACAAATTTAGAATAATTTCTGGTTAATTTACAGTCTTTATTTTCCTTCCATTTCTTTTCTTGCTCATATAAACAAGACTGGCCTAGATAATTTCTGAGAGTAAAACTCCAGTTCCTTGCTTTCAAAGCCTCAGGACCTGACCAGATTGGCTTTATTCCATGGGACCAAATCTTCATGGCCAACTCCTCCTTCATCACTGAGTTCCTATTGCTAGGATTTTCCAGCCTTGGGGAACTTCAGCTTGTCCTCTTCGTGGTCTTTCTCAGCCTCTATCTGATCATCTTGAGTGGAAACTTCACCATCATCTCCGTCATTCACTGGGATCGGAGCCTCCACACACCCATGTACTTCTTTTTAGGTGTTCTCTCCACTTCTGAGATCTTCTACACAATTGTGATCCTGCCCAAGATGCTCATCAATCTTCTCTCTGTGCTGAGGACACTCTCCTTCATGAGTTGTGCCACTCAAATGTTCTTCTTCCTTGGATTTGCTGTCACCAATTGCCTGCTTCTGGGAGTCATGGGTTATGATCGCTATGCTGCCATTTGCCAGCCTTTGCGTTATTCCATTCTCATGAGCTGGAGAGTGTGTGGGCAGCTGGCGGCGATGTGTATTATTAGTGGCTTTCTAATATCTGTGGTGGGAACAACTTTGGTCTTCAGCCTTCCCTTTTGTGGTTCCAACAAAGTCAATCACTACTTTTGTGATATTTCACCTGTCATCCGTCTTGCCTGTGCTGAAACCTACATCAATGAACTGATCATCTTCATCTGTGGGGTCCTTGTGCTTGTTATCCCCTTGATTTTCATCTGCATATCTTATGGTTTCATTGTTCACACCATCATGAAGATCCCATCAGCTGAAGGCAAGCGAAAAGCCTTCTCTACTTGTGCTTCGCATCTCATCGTGGTCATCGTTCATTATGGCTGTGCATCCTTTGTCTACCTGCGACCTTCCACCAAATACACAACAGGCAAAGACAGGCTGGTGACAGTGACCTATACTATCATCACCCCACTGTTAAACCCCATGGTATACAGCCTCAGGAACAAAGATGTGCAACTGGCCATTCGGAAAGTGATTGGCAAGACCAGGTTTTCTTCTAAGACTTTATAATCAGAACACTTTTCAGAGCATTTACACATCTAGCCTAATTGTGTCTGAGACTGTTTAAATTATGACTGTGTCATCTCGCCATGCATGATCTTGGGTAAGTTGTTTGACAGTTTGGAACTTGAAATTTTCCTATGGAAGATAAGAGGTGGTAATATTTTGTTCAAAACATTATGGCAAAATCATTAGGCATGAGACAATAAAGGATATTTCTTGTTTTACTCTAGCTTTAGAGTTCTCAAGGTCTTCATAGCCCTCATTCCTTTACTTATGTTTGTCTCATCCCTTACTATACTTTTATTTATCACAAGTCTCTGATGTCCATCTTCAAGTTAGGTTTCTGATGTGATTGTGGCCTTGATCTAGTGTTATAATAGGTCAGGGAACAATGTTACCACACTAGTAATTAGATAATTTAAGGACTGAACTTTCTAGAAGAGGTTGTATATGCCTATAATCTCAGAACTCAGGGGAAGGATGAGGTAGAAAAATCACTGCAAGTTCAAAACCAGTCTATCGGACTGGGGAGATAACTCAGTAGAATACATGCCTGCCTGGAAGCACAAGGTCCTGCGTTCAATCCCTAGTACCAGAAAAAAAAAAAAAAAAAGTCTATCTAGTGACTTTAAGACTAGCCTGAACTACATAGTGAGACCTTCAAAACAAACAAGCAAACAAAACATAGATTTGGACTTTGGTTAATCTATTATTCTCTTCTGTATGCAAATTTAATTGACCAAAAATAGGAACAGTAAAATATACCTTCTTTACTTCATAGTAGTTTTGTTTGTATACAATAGATAATATATATTTATAAAACATAAAAGTGCATTAAGTTAGTTTTACATTTATGTTCTATTCACTGTTGCTAGGACTTGGTTTCATGCAGAATCTCTAACAAAATCCTCAGGAAACCTTTACTTCTTTGTGTCACATGTTGTGTAACATAGAAAGTGTGTGGCATAAATGGAATGGAAAACAAGGCTCGAAACTGCAGTCTCATTTTGACTGGAAATATGGACTTCCTCTCTGAATTCATTAAGAAGGAATCACCTAACTGCAAATTTATTATCAGACTATATAATGCTTAAAGGAAAGGGGGCCAAGGGGTCAACTATTCGTACCTCTCACTTGTGTGGAAATTCCTTCACTGGTATGTCTGAGGGAAACCACCTGTCTGTGATTGAACATTAATGATCCCACAAAATGTATATTCCTGTTACATTCAGCTCTTATTATTGCACATTGCTTCAGCTCATGTCTTCCTCTGAGATTTTCACAGATTCTGTCTCATGCCTTGTGGTGAATTCAGGTGCAGAGATCTTTGGGACACTTATGGCGATGACTACCTGAGTTTATTTTAATTCTGTGACCTGCTCTTCACACACTTCACTTGAAGTTGAGTGCAGTCCTCTAGAGTGGCTACTCCAGTTCACCAGCACACTTTTTAAAGGACCATGAATACATCTTAAGTTAATATTTCATGTGTTACCTCCTTTTTGAAGGTGTAGAGTGTATTTGTTTTATAGTATTTTCATTGCATTTATAGCAATTGACTTATG
Source organism: Myocastor coypus (assembly GCA_004027025.1). Classification (NCBI taxonomy): domain Eukaryota; kingdom Metazoa; phylum Chordata; class Mammalia; order Rodentia; family Myocastoridae; genus Myocastor; species Myocastor coypus. The sequence goes on from PVJA010006108.1 coordinate 29,492, forward strand.
AAGTCTTCTTTGTAAGTGCTAAACAGAACTTTCACAGATTTACCAAACATACAATCTACTCCTAAGCAAAGTGGATACTAGTGTATAAGGAAAAAAAAAAAACCAACATTCATCATAAAAAAAGATGAGGAGGAGGGCACAAAGCGACAGAAGACAATTGACAGCGTTCCAAGAACAGAGTTTACACCTGTGAAGAAGGGGGAGAGCAAACAGAAGTAACCTACTTCCCAACATACAAGTGCATCTGGATTTTTCTTACAATTGGGTCACCTAGATTGGTTCACAGTCTGAATAAAGAACCTCGCTTCAATAAAATACAAAAAGAATGAATTGCAGGATGTGAGGAGTCAGGATGTCAAGTGTTTTCCCTACAAGATGATAACTGTGAAATGATACCCTTGTCAGATTTAGTCACCTAACACTGTCTATACATTTCACTGTTGTAATGCTGAATCTATCTATCTATATATAATTTTATTTGTTAAATAAAAATACGGTAAAACACAAAACGTGGATTATCAGAAATATGGGGCTGGGGAGATAGCTCAGTAGAAAAAACGCTTGCCTGGCAAGCACAAGGACCTGAGTTCAATCTCCAGTTCCGCAAAAAAAAAAAAAAAAAAAAAAAAAAAAAAAAGAGGGGGGTGATTTCCACTAGCTGGAAGAGATAGCAGGCCAGGCAAAGAGGTCACAGGCCAAAGCAGCTGTCACTTCTGTTCCCTTCTTACCTCCCACCTTCTCCTCAATATCTTGCTGGGTGAGGTGGCGCCTGCCTATAATACCAGCACTTGGGGGGCTGAGGCAAGAGGACCCGTGTGAGTTTGAGACCAGCCTGGAATACCAAAGTGAGCTCAAGGTCAGCCTGAACTGCATAGCAAGTCCCTGTCTCAAAAAAAAAAAAAAAATATGAGAACTCTGTGAAATTATATGCTGTGTTCCAGAAGATGTGTGTATAGCTGTGTACCTGTGTGTCTCAGAAATATCAAATTCTACAAGCACTGTTTTTCACGAACAGTCCATTTGCTATACCTTGCACATTACCTAGCATAAAGACGTGTACAAACCAGCAATAGACTGCAGACTTCCATCAGACCTAGTCAGCATTGGTCAGTATTTTTTCCATGATCAGATAAAACGGAGAGTATTCCTTTCAGGGAATTAAACCAGACATGTGTTGTGATGGAGAATCACAGGAGGGCCAAGGCTATTCTGTGCAATGTGGCCAAAGCTGAAGATTTGGTTGCCTTCATATTAGGGAGCATTATCAGCCTTTCTTCTGGGTTCAGCTCTAGGGTGACTACCAGACTCCAGCAACTAGGGAGCAACTGATGCAAGACTGGTGGAGAACTGGTGCAAGTTAGCGTTTTTCTCAATACAATGAAGTGTTTTTGTTTGTTTGTTGTTGTGGTTGTTTTTGGGAGCTTCTTTATATGGAGTTCTATAGTTCTCAAACACTTCTTTCGAATAAAGAGTTCCCAAAAAGGACTTGTAATGTTACGATCTAGAATACATATGAACAAACTAGAGTTAATAAGCATTTGAAGAATTATGAACATATAATTCAGAGGTTTGCATAAAAAAGAAAAATGGTTTCCAGGGAACTATAGATACATTCACAATGTAAAGTAACATCTTCATATAAAATATATACTGAAAGCTTTGGGTAATATCACGTTTGCTTTTTTCCCAATAAAACGCAGAAAAGTATAAAATTACAACAGGAATCAGTGAGTTACACCTAAATTAACAATGACTAGGTAAAACATAGAATGTTGTAAGCACTTCATTTCTTACTCCCTGCTCTCCAACCATGTTCCTAGGTTCTAGTATCACACATTAATATTTGCAGTTTTAAACTTTATCACAAAAATTATATACAATATGTTCTTTCTTTCTCTCTCTCTCTCTCTCTCTCTCTCTCTCTCTATATATATATATATATATATATATATATATATATATATATATTTCTGTTCAAGACTTAAACACGAGGCTAACTCACACTTCTCCTCCTTCTGTCTTTTTTTTTTTTTTTTCTTTTTGATACCAGGAATCACATATCACATGCAGGACCGTGCTCTGCCCAGGCAGGGGCTTCTACCACTGAGCTATCTCCCCAGTCCTGCTCTTCTCCCTTCAGTCTTCATTTACAAAATTATTTTTTCTGATTTTAACTTCTTTCTGATACATCTGTGATTTTCAAACCCATATTCACTCATGACTGAATTTTTAAAATTATGTTTTAAGTTAATTTTAATGAGAAAGACATAGAAATGAGACAGTTTCAAAACAGGCCGGTGGGACAGCTAGAATGATTAATACATTATATATTGTTGTCTTCGTAGTAGTTATTCAGAGGACAAGACGAAGACATGATATCTCATCTAAACACATTAGTACAAATCTTCCGTTTCATTGAACTTAAAGTAGCTGTATATCTAATATATATGTGTGTGTGTGTGTGTGTGTGTGTGTGTGTGTGTGTGTGTGTGTGTATTTCACTACAAAATAATCCTTTATTTATAGCTCCCTTTTTATTTCATTTTGTCAGAGATGGGTGTTTCATTGTCATTCAAATATTGTAGGTGCATGGATTCAGCAAATTACTCAATATAGTCCAATAATCCATAATAGTAGTGAGTCATCAGCAAAATTGGCAATGTCAGAAGCTGTTGACTTGAGCCTTTTACAGCTCAGCATATTAATAGGGCTTTACTTTTTATATCTAGCGGTTATACTACTCCGCTGGATGGTTTAAACCAAATTAAAGCAAGATCTATGCGACTGAAAATGTAACTTTTGTATCTGAGAAGGATTCATCAAATCCCCTCAGGATTTATTCTGAAACCATTCTGATAATGCTACTCTTTCCTATATCCTGTTCCTTGTATTTCTTTTAGCTCATTTTGTAATTCTTGGTAACAGTTATCATCTATTTTTCATGTACAAGTTTTGAGGTTCTACTCTCTGTATGCTGCAGCAAGCACACTGTAAGATAGCACAGGACACCACAGCTTATCATAAATGCAAAAGTTATACATGTACAGCATAGAGAAGGGTGTATTTGGCAGAGAGAGGAGTTAACCTCAATACATTCTTCTGCTGACTGCCTATTCAGTTGTTTTGCCTAAAAGCTGGATTCCTTGTTCAAAGTACCAACCTTTCTTGGAGCAAACCACACTTACACTAGAATGGACACAGGTTGATAAAGCCTAGGGTCTCAGGGCAAAGCTCAAGAGACGTCTGAGTAGTCCTTTTAACTTTAGAGTTCTCTGTTGGATTGTCTGGAGGTCTGCCTGGAGTGGCTGAGTTCTGCTCTATGAAGGGAGCTACTTTGAACAAGGTGAATGTGTTTTTGACTGCCTTCAATAGTCTGCGATGAATACTGTCTGCTGGGTCAACATGTTTTTATTTAGAATAAGACTGAGACAGAACTTCTAGCATTTCCACTATCCACATGCATGTATTTTCTATAGGGTGGTTCCACAAATACGTTTATTTTATTATAATTTTGTATCAAAAGTGAGTTTGATCTTTAACATTGGTTTCCTGAACTTTTTAGAAGAGGATCTTGGCTCAGAGCAATAGTCCTAGTTGTGCGGTTGTGGGGCTCCCTCTTGTGTTCAGCATCAAGATTCATTGTTTTCTCTATGTGTCAACATTTTTGCCCCACCTGTTAAAGAGTCTATCTGGCTTCTGGTCAGAGATCAGATATCTGAATTGCCTAGGACTATTTCTACATCTTTTATTCTATTCCAGTGATCTTAATGTCTGTTTTAGTGGCTATGCTCTTTTTAACACTTTAGCATTATAATATAATTTGAAGTCTAGGATTTTGATGTCTCCTGCTTTGCTGCTATTGCTCTGAGATTGCTCTTGCTGCTCTAGGTCTCTTGTAGTTTCATGTGAATTTTAGTATTATTCTCTGTAGTTTTGTGAGCAGTGCTGTTGATATTTTGATTGGGATTTCATTAAAGATGCATATCAATTTCGGAAGCATGGTCATTTTGACAATATTGGTGCAGCCTATCTAGGAACAAGGTATATATTTCCATCACCTTGTGTTTTCTTCACAGTAGTATAATTTTCATTATAAGAATATACACAATGAAATACATTTCATTGTGGTAGTATAATTTTCATTTCTTTAGTTGGGTTAATTCTTATACCTGCGCCTAGTACCATTTTCACTTCCTTTGATCCTCCTAATGGTTTTGTTAAGTCTTCTCCTGTAATTTTTGCTTTTTGATTTTGATGCCTTTTTATGACTTAACAATAAAAAGGAGGTTGTATGGTTTTTTAAAAAAAATTCTTATGTATTCGATTTTTCTTGATGCTACATTGTTTCCTTTATTCCATTGTGGGCTCATTTTTAGAATACAAGTCCTTCATTGATTTTTTTTTGTATTGATTTTATATCCTACCACATCACTGCCCTAGGATCCTTTCAGTGGATTTTTTTTACCTTCCTTTTAAAGGTTCATGTATTCTCCAGTAATGACAGATTGACTTCTTGTTTTTATTTTTTATTTTTAAAGGAGAATAAAAATAAAATAGTGAAAAAAGCATGAGACAAGATGCAGAGTTTCTCTAAACATAACAGGAATACAACAATGGTTGATATATCACACATTCTGTTTTTTTTTCTATACATATCCCTTTATTTCTTTCTCTTGACTGATTTTTCTGAGTGATGTTTCCAGTAGTGGGGACTTGTGGGTTAGCTCAGCAGTGTAAGTGCCTGCAGAGGCAAACCCAATCACACACAGGGGATGGGGATGGTAGTTTCATCACCAGACCTAACCTTAAGGTAGCCTGAGCCAGGCAAAAACAAAACAAAACAAAAAACAGCATTATAGTGAATTTCTTTTTGTTTCATTATGGATCATGAATTATTATTTGTTCAGAAGTAGATATTTAAGAAAATACTGATAATATTTAGGTAAGTTGATTTTTTATTTTTAGTTATGTAGTTAACCTCATTTTATTCCTGGTATAGGAAAAAGAAAGAAAGAAAAAAAATCAGCACACATATATTTAATAGAATTAGATTAACAATATTGACAGGAATGTTTAATAGAAAACTATAGTGTAGAGTATTACTTAGTGCAATACCAGATAGCATGGACATATAATATAGTTTGCCTTTAAGAATTTTATTTTCTTTATAGTCAAAAGTCTTCTGTGCATCTATTGAATGGAAATTTCTACAAAAATGAGACTAACATTTTAACTACATAAATAAAGAATTTTCCCTAACTTTCCATATGTATCACCATTGCTTTAATTTTACTTTCTGTCATACTTTATGCACAATCATTATTGCTATCTTAACCCAAGTAAATTTTTTGTATGAAGATGTCTTCCCACATGACTATAATGTCTCTGATAAGCCCAGTAAAATAACTAAAACCAAAGTTACAATAATTACTTTATAGATCCTAAACTTAAAAATAATAATCATATTCCTTTATGTTTATTACTGAGAAATTCGTTATTGAACAGATCAATATTTAAACGTATAAGCAAATACCGAGATAACCCTTGCTAGCATATATTGCATTAAATCCTATAAAATTAATAAAACAACAAAAAAGTCTAATTTTTGAGAAACAGAAAAGTATAGCAAAATTAACTAATTTCTTGTAGCCCAAGAACAGATGAACTAAAACTCAAGGAAATTCAGTAAAGAAATAGAAGGATCTTTGAAGGGAACAATTTAAACTATTTCACTCAGTGAAAGTGTTGAGAGTCTCAAGGTAGGAATAAATTGATGGAAATGTGTTGCTGTAATTCATCTGTAGTTTACAAAATTGCTGAGCTAGAAACATGCTTTAAATCTTCATTTGTTGAATGGAATGGTATAGGAGAGTGAGGGCATACACTATCAAGTATAAATGCAAGCTGAACCAAGGACTGGGATATTCACCTTGAAAGGTACAAAATCAACAGCAATAATGACAGAGCAATTTTGCAGTTCCTCAAGTTTCAGCTGTGCATGGAATGGTCAACGTTGGGAGTGACCAGAGCAGGGTTTTGAGTGAGTCATTTCTTCACAGTGAGCTTTGAGGAGTTCTCTGGTTCAGATAAATTCCACAGCAATCCTATGGATGGGCTCTTTAACTCTCAAGTGGCAGATCTAATGTTGAATTTCTTTTTTTTTTTTTTTCAATTTTTGCTTTTATATTTTAAGGAAGTGTTTACAGGATGTTCAGGGTCTCCCTACTAGATTGGACTCATAGTGGTCTGCCTGTTTATAGCCTCCCAATAGCTGGGATTATAGGAGCACACCACCACACCCAAGCTCAACTGCCTTCTCAGCGTGCCCTGGGAGCACATTCTATCATCAATGTGAAAAATCTTTTGAAGGTTCTTAGGAACATTATCTAATTCATCCTGTGTATATAAGTGCATAGTTTTGTTCCTGCTATATTTCCTAGAGTATTGTTGTTGTGGTGATCATTGCTTATTTGTTGGTGTGTGTGCGTGTGTGTGTGTGTGTGTGTGTGTGTGTGTGTGTAAGTGTGTGCTGGGTATTGTACTTAGGACCCTTCACAAGGCTCTGCCCCATTGAGCTACATCTCTGGCCAGTTCTAAAGTACTAATGGTCATGAGAATTTAGAACCCTAGAGTTGAAAGGGAAAAGAAATTAATTAAGCAGTTTACTAGTTAAGACATCTCCTACAACACAGGCAGAGATTTTTTTTTTCAGCCTTGCATGAGTATATCTAATAACAGGCAGTAACTGATTTTTAAGATAGCCTATTATTTTAGGACAACTATAATATTGAGAAATTATCATCCTTACCTTCTATTAGATGGGAAAATTAACCACCTTTCAATAATACCATTTCAGCCTGACTAAAGAGATTCTTAAACCAATACCTAGTTCTTCCTTAGGAGAAGTAGTAAAATTTTAAAGAAAATAACTGACCAGCAACTGGCAGCATAAAAGAGAAGAAACATGGCAGGAGCAAAACTATGCACTTACATACACAGGATGATTAGATAATGTTCCTAAGAACCTTCAAAAGTTTTTTCACATTGATGATAGCAATGTGCAATACTAAAACTATGCTTGGAATGTCTGTCATTCTGGTCTTTTAGATGTGTGCTGCTTCTAATGTAATTTCAGTTACTGCTATACTGTCTCCCAAGTAAATGGTTGGTTTACAAGAAAACAAAACAAATAAACAAAAAAGGTTTAAGTGAGAATAAGAAATTAGGCAAAATGCCATAAGATTGACAGGCTATAATTGTGTACATCCTTAGATTTCTAAATGTCTGTGTAAAAATGTGTAGCTGCTTCTATCACATTCTATAGAGATTTATTAGAATATCAATGATCGATGGAAAATACCAATTCCAAGTTAAGTCTAAGATGTTTGGTATTCAGAAAGACAGTGATGTTTAGCACAAATACCCATGTTACAGAGTAATAGTATCACTAAGTTTTTCTTCTGGAGGGCTAAGAATGTAAGTTTACAGCCCAAAAATTAGAGAAAAAGAAGAGCTACAAGGATAGCCAATACTTTGGCCCTAGCCCTTCAAGGTGAGTGAGGACTTAGGACAGAACAGAACCTGTGCTGTAACATCCTATAGCGCAGTAGTTTCCCAAATTTTCTGTTCAAGTAGTTTTGATTTCTAGGAACAAGAATGAACCAGCAGCAACTGTATGGTCTGGTATCAATAGCTTTCATTAAGTAGAAACTGTTTTCCTAAAGTGAAGCAACTTAATGAGAGCAGAAGGGGAAACCAACAACTGAAAGAGTGGGTAGTGATGAATTCAAACAATAGATATGGCTTTCATGGTGCGCTTTTGCCTAATTTTGATTTTCATCATTATAGATGCTCACCCCAGATGCATACCTTGCATTCATAACATACACAGTAGGATCCTCCATGCAGTGAGTATCTGGGATGTACGGAATGAATTACGCCATAGGTTGTGGGTTACTTGACTTGGAAATAATATTGGGACGTAGACGTACCTTTGGTTTCTTTTGGATGTCTCCTTATGCCATGGTAGAATATTTCAGGTGAAGATGGTGGTAGTCTAGCCTGAAGATAACCTCTCCTTGTGAGCAACAAGAACAAAATAAATCAATATAATGATACAGACACGTTAGACCTCATTAGACATTAACTTTGTGTTGTACACAGAATGGGTTTTCAAGCGGCCCAGAAAACACACTGGATCAAGGATAGGTGAGTCAAAAATTTGAAAATGAGACAGAAAATTGCAGCTTATATGTATTTAACTATTCTGCTTTAAACAAATTTAGTAGTTTGTACCACAGACCAATATTGCCTTCCACAGCGTACTAAGTGATATTCTGGCTTTAATTGTTTATAGAGTCGAGAAATAAATTATGATGGAATACCTTTTCTTTCAATAGAGTGTGAAAATATACTGAAGAAAACAATATAACCATACATACTAGTTCATTTTTGCATACATCTGCATAGAACTCTTTGTCTATAGATTGGTTGACCTGTTCAAAAATCATTAGTTCCATTGGTTAGGAAAGGACTGAACCAAAGGTAGCTTAATGGCCCAGCGTTAACAGTCTTCATTTTGTGGAAACTCTGTTTTGTTAAACTCAAGAAATATAACACAAGGGAAAAATCAACAGTACGGTGCTCAGCAGTGAATGCCAATGAGATATATGGGATTAAATTGGTGGTTTACTAAATTTTGATTTCAAATATTACAGTTTCTTATACCAGGTGGAAACATTGCCATACAGTTCAACAACAATGGGATTCTGTCTGCCGTGATCCTGTCTATATAAGAAGGTATCTCCAACTCTGAGAGCCATCCGCTCTCCTACCTAGAATAATTTGTCCTTTTGAAGAATATGGTAAAGTCCTAAATTAAGAGAGAAAATTCATGTCATCGAGGGAGATAAGACTGTTTCAATTGCTCTCACTCTAGAGCAGTTATAGAAAGAAAAATACAAATGAATTCAAGGAATTTTTCCTCATTAAAAAACTCAAAGTAGTGTCATATCCTTCTCTTGATAAGACTATCATGTTCAGAAATTAAATAAATAATTAAGTAGAGTTTTTATTACTTTTAATAAGAAATAACAATGTATAACAATGTGGCAAGGCCCTCTGTAGTTCAAACATCCGCTTTAGCTAATGCACTGTGGTAGCCAAGCTGTAGGATTTGTAGGGTGGGAGTGGGATTGATGAGTTCCTTTAGTCTTTCCCACAAAACACTAGTGGACTTTGAATTCAAGAAGTCTGGTTTTGTACTTGTTCACCCCCAGAGTTGGGCGATTAACCACACTTTCTTTGTTTCCTTTTTCTCTTTTGAAAGTAAAATAAAACCCAAAATTGGTTAAAAAACAAAACAAACAAACAAAAACAATGTGGCAGTTTCAAAACACATTAGTAGTGCATTTAAATATTTGACACAATGCATATTGTTTTCCTCTTATTAGTTATGCAGAGCAAGGGTGTAGATGTAATAATTTTTCACATTAATTACCATTATTGGAAATATTCCTATCTAATGCTGTCAGTGTGTATTTGGAGATTTAAATACTTAATAGACAGAATAGGTTGGGAAAACTAATTTACTCAAGAAATAAATGCAGGGCCAGCCAAACAGCTCAGTGGATTAAAGCATGGTGGTGGGGGGGAGGATTTGATCCCTGGGCCTGCCGTGCTAGCCTTGCCCCAGGGACCGGTTGAGATGGCCACTGAGACTGGGCATGGTGGGGTATGCCTGTAATCCCAGCTCTTGGGAAGCTGTAAACAGGCACATCACTACAAGTCTGACACTTCCCTAAAATACAAAATACAAAATTAAAAAATTAAAAAATGCAATAAGGAGTTGACTTGTTTCTTTGAAAGAATAAATAAAATTGATAAACTAATGAGCCTTAGCAGTAAAAAAAGAAGAAAAAATCAAATACATGCAATAAGGAATGAAAAGGGTGAAATGACTACAAATTCTATATAAGTTCAGAAAATCATCAATTACTAATTCCAAAATCCTTACTTTTGCAGGACGGAAAGCACAGAAGAAATAGACAGAATTGTAAATACCTGTGAACTGCCAAAGCTCAATCAAACCACACACACACACATACACACACACACACACACACACACACACACACACACACACACACACTTGAGACTCCTTCTGTTCAGGAATAAGATCAAGTATTAGCTTAGACATGTAGCATTCTCTTACCCGTGCTATAGGGTGAACTTTCACTAAACTAAAGCCAACATTACCTTTCTTATCACATTATTAGTGACAGTTGGAATTCACTGGAAAAGCACTACGACCCGGTTAATTTGTTACTTTACTCATAAACCTACTACTGCTCATTCATTAGCAAAAGTCATGATGCCACAAGCATCTTGCAGATGAGAACTTGAAAGATAAAAAGGATTAAGCAAATTATTCAGGATTGCAAAGCTAGTAAGAACTTGTATTCATTCTCCTCCCTGGCTGCTGTGAGAGTTCACTACATTTTTATTTATTAATAAAAGTGTGTGTAAACTGCATGTGAACCATTGTAGGTGAAAATCAAATCAGATAGGAAAGGAAATTATATAATAGTTTCAAAAGGGAATAGCCCAGTTTAGGAGTGTGAAGGCACCAAACATCAGAGAGCACCAGCAATTATCATGGAAAATATATACAATTTCTTAAATAGAATCTACTCAGCTTAGATACCAAATTAAAACGGAGAAGGTAAAAAATAGTTAAAATAATGAAACAGAGATAGGGAGCTCTATTTTATAAAATAAAAAGCATTCAGTGATAAAGAGAATAACTCACCTCCCCATTCAGAAAGGCATTGACCTAACCTCTAGACTTGTCACACAGAGTTGTAGATGATAAACCGTCAGGAAATGTGCAATGGATTAAAATCAATGCTCCAGGGCCTGGCAGAATGGCTCAGTGGTCTAAAGCGCCTGCTTGGGAAAGCTTGGGTGGCTTCAGGGACCGCGGTTCTATCCTGGGCACCACATGCTGCGCCAGCCCTGCCCTCAGGGCGGGCTGAGCCGGCCATAAAAATGAGTGAATAAACAAGCAAAGGTTGTGAAACAATAAATAAATAAATAAATCTTAAAAAAATAAAATAAAATCAATGCTCCAATAAAATACCACTTAACATTCATTATAATTATGATTTGAAAAAAAGAGGACAATATCATCAGTGAGCATATGGAGGAAGGAAAATACATACTACCAATGAGAATGTGAAGTGGTTCTCCACTTTTGGAAAAATCTGGTAATTTCTGGAAAATGGAGTTTGTCATGTAACTCAACAAATTTATTTTTCTTTGTTGTTTTGCTTTGTTTAGATGTACATAGAATAGAATTCAGTATAGGGAATTTGTACTTGTACATGAAATATTTTCCTCTTTTATTACCATTCCCACCCCTCCCTTCAATCTGTCATTCTGTCCTTATTTACAAACACTGATTCTATTTTTTTCTCTAGCCTCTTTTTTTATTCCTTCTTTTCCCCCACTCCTGTCTGATGCTTCTTTTCCCACTAGAACATCCCATTCGCATTTCCCAAAATTTATTATACATTTGGGTCCTTATTTGCATTTTGCCAACTGTTACTTCTATTTTTACCCAAGAAAAATGAAATAAATATATGTATATAAAAACTTGTGTATAGCACAGCACTGGTGGAACCATCTGCTACCTGCTCTGAAGATGTCAGCCCTGAGTACCCTGTTTCAGTATATTGATGAAAACAAGGACTGCTACATTAAGAAACTTGCAAGACGGGTGGCTATCCTGAGTGTGTCAGTCTGGCCTGAGAACGAGGAAATATCAGAAGGATAATGGGGGTTGCTGCCCCTGCTATCCAGCAGCTGGGGGGGAGGGGGCGTCTCTGTTACATATTGGGCAACAAAAGATCCCTGATGGCTGAGAGATAGCTCTCCCTCTCATTCTGTTGGGCAACATGGGCTGCGATCCATGGAAGAAGACAGTGTGCATTCATGGGCATCTGGATGTGCACCCTGCAGTGCTGGAGGATAGCTGAGATAGTGAGCCCTTCACCTCGGTGGAGCAAGATGGCAAGTTGTACAGATGAAGTTCAACTGATGATAAGAGACCAGTAGCTGGCTAGATGAATGCCCTAGGAGCATGTCAAAAGACAGATCAGGAGATTGCTGTCAATGTGCAATTCTGCCTCAAAGGTATGCAGAAGTCTGGATCTGAAGGCCTGGATGAGCTGATTTTTGCCCAGAAAGACGCCTTCTTTAAAAATGTGGACTATGTTTGCATTTTTGACAATTACTGGCTGTGGAAGAAGAAACCCTACATCATATGTGATCCCAGAGGCATTTGCTACTTTTTCATCGAGATGGAATGCAGTGACAAAGACCTCCATTCTGGGGTATATGGTGGCTCAGTCCATGAGGCCATGACAGATCTCATTTCATTGATGGGCTCTTTAACAGACCACAAGGGGAAAATCCTCATCCTTGGCATTAACGAGACTGATGCCCCCTGAACAATGAGGAGCACGAACTTTATGACCACATCGATTTTGACATGAAGGAGTTTGCCAAGGACATTAGGGCTCAGACCCTCCTGCACAGCTGCAAGCAAGAAATCCTGACATACCAATGGTGGCACCCATTCCTCTCCTTCCATGGCATTGAAGCCAACTTCTCTGGGTACCCAGCCAAAACTGTGATGCCTAGAAAAGTGATTGGCAAGTTTTCCATCAGGCTATGTCAATCATGACCCCTGAAATTGTCAGCAAGCATGTTGCAAGCTACTTGGCTAAGAAGTTTGCTGTACTACACAACTCCAACAAATTGAAGGTATACATGGGCCATAGTGGGAAGCCTTGGGTATCAAATTATAACCACCAGCTTTATATGGTGGGGAGAAGTGCCCTAAAAACATTTTTTGGTGTTGAACCAGACATGACCAGGGAAGGTGACGATATCCCTGTGACCTTGACTTTCCAGGAGGCCACAGGCAAGAACATGATGCTATTGGCCGAAGAGTGCCAGAAGACAATGGTGCTCACTCTCAGAATGAAAAGCTCAACAGGCATCACTATGTAGAAGGGACTAAGATACTGGCTACGTACTTGCATGAAGGGTCTCAGCTGAAGGACTGAGAGACTCATGTTCCGTGCAGTGTCATGTTTGATCAGAGAATCATGTTTGATCCTCTGCCTTTTGTCTTTGCTGTTGCCCTTTCTGACTGGCCCAAGAAAGTGGAAGTTCCTTCTCCTTTTTATCTTGTCTGGTCATGTACAGACTTTCAAGAAGGGCCCCTTGTCCAGCTGTTGGGCAAGTGGCATTAGGTGTGCACTGCAATTGGGACCATTTATTCCAGGAGGCTTGTCAGGAGCAGATGACTGACCCCTGGGTAGATTCTCAGAAGTGGCTGGTGTGATTCAAACTCCAGAAAGCAAAAGTTCCTGAGGTTCAAAAGCTCTGTAGGCTGTGTTGGCTGTCATGGAGTTGCGATAAATTGGACTTGTTGCTTTCTGCCTGTGTTCTGCCTTCTCTGTCAAGTAACTCACTTCAGATATTGAGAAAGGAGATGAAAAAAGTTCAGAGTCTTCTTATGCCATGGCAGTTGTCTTTGTAAACTTTTGCTGTCATTTGGCTCTGTTCTTTACCCAGACTTTGACCATCACCTGTGTTCTATCTGTTACTAGTCCTCAAAACCTAACCTGATAGTCCTTGTAGAGGGACTAGTCAATCTCAGTCTGTGTTGCTCAAATAGAAGCAAAAACGAAGCTTCAAAAAAATAAAAATTAAAAAATGCTTGCACACAACCATTATTCATAACAATAAAATGAAAGCAAACCAAATATCTATTGACAGATGAATAAATACACAAAATGTGGTATAGCCATAAATAAATATGATGCAACATAAATGAACCTTGAAATCATTGAGTAAAAAAAACTCAGTCGCACACAAAAACACACACATCATTTATTATTCATATAACATATCCATAATCGAATCTAAAGAGGCAAAACTTGGAAAGGAAGTTGTCCAGGGCTCGGTGGAAGGCACGACAGATCATGGAAAATGGCTATTAATCAACATGGATTTTCTTTGAGGGATAATAAAAGTGTTCTAGAAATGTTTTAAAAGTTATTGGTGATTACAGATCTTCTAGTTTTGCAAACAGAATGAAAGGCATTGCAAATGTACACTTGAAAAACAGACAGAGGAGTGAGAAAGTTGTAACCTTACTCTCAGTGAGTAGGTCTGTATCGGAGCTTGAGAACTAGACATTCAGTACTCCTTTGGAATCTCAGTCAAATCTCTGGGTGAGAGAATGATTCATACAGAATTGTAAGGCTCTTATTAATTTCAAAAAGGCCAAACATTCCCAACCTCAATAGAAGAGGCTATTTGATTAAATTTATAAGACTATTTAATTTAATTTTAAACTTTACAGTAAACATTTATTGTAGATATTGTAATTTCTTTACTGCTTAATCTAAAATGACCTAATTAAGACTTCATAACTATTGCCTTAAAGAATTCTCAGGGTTAGTAATTGGTAGAGTTAACAGAAGAATGTTAAAAATATTGATGCTATTCAACTTTATGAATAACTATTGAAGCTTGGAAAATTAAATTTTCTCCCTTATATTTTAGTTTTATTTTCTTAAACTCAGAGCTTAAACTAAATCCTATTCAGGTCTGAGCTTCTATTATCTTTGTCCTCACAAATTATCTGAGTTAAGAAATACTGAATTTTTCAAAATTGCTCAAAGAATCAGTTCCTAATGTTCTCACCAAAAAATAAGTCAGTGAGATGTTGAAAGCATTGATTAACTTTTATGACTCTTTCTACAATTTGTAAATACATCAAAATATCATTTTGTACCACATTATTCTGTATAATTTTTATTTGTTAATTAAAAATAAATGCAAAGAGATCAGGAAATGGGGGAATGAAAATCAGAATTGAAATGTAGTATGTACATATACTAATGCCCCAGGATAAGTGTAATCATTATGTACTGAAAACATGCACCAGTAAAAGTAAAAAGTGAGCAAGAAAATGATATATTTGCAGTGGGAATAATAAGCCAGGCTCTCAAATGTGGGTTTCAATTGATCTAGGATTGAACCAGAGATTTTTTTTTTAACCTCGGTTTATTTATTTATTTGGAATGTAACCGTAATCCATGAGTATATATCTGTGTTCTCTTAAAGGCTCAGCTGAAGCTTTACCTTCACATGTCCACAAAATTCCACATAGTCTATATTATAGAAAAAAAATATGTTTTGACCTGAATTTCCTAGAAAAAAGATATTGAGACTGTTTCACTAGCATGCTTTTGGATGGTTCTTTCTTTTTCATATAAAGGTAGTTTTTTGCTCTTAGTGATGGAATTTCCTGTACTACTAGAACAAATAAAGTGAATATTCTTGAATCCAGATCCCTTGTCTAATGAACTTCTTTTTCAAACACACCACAGAGATTTGTTCATCTACTTTAAGCATTCTTTTTTTTAAAAATCACATAATCAAATTAATCTTCAATTCAGACCCTTTTCCCCCATTCACATTCTCCCATGTTGGCAGCTCAGATTGGAAGTTTTGGTAGTTGCATGTCTCTTCCAGGGTATTTGGGCTCTTTTCCAACCACACTGAAAGGAAAGGAGCCAGTCATCCTCAGGGCACCAAGGATATTGGGACAAAGTCAGGAAGGCAAAGAAAAGCTTGCCTTTTAATCAAATCTTGGAACATTTCTACTATTTTGAAAATAGTTTTATACGATAAAATGTCTTTTTAAGAATGTTGCTTGATGAATTCTGAAAATGTTTAAAGTTGTAAAACAGCAATTGCAATACCAAGTATTTCCACTGTGCCACAAATTTTTCACATTGGGTTAATTTTACCCTGGCAAAAATAGATCTAGTTTAGCTTTTAAACAACTTTAGGAATAGGAGATACTATGGCAGAGTTAAGACTACATGACCCTGCCAAGAATGCCTCACTTATTCACTCCTTCTCCATCTTATTAAGATCTTGCAAATGAGCCAGGGGGATAGCTCAGTGGTCCAAGCAGTCTCAGACCCAGCCTAGAAAGTGCAAGGACCTGGTACCACATGTCTTGCTGGTCCCTGGTGCTGAGTGGGTCCCCAAAACCAGGAGTGGTGGTGTATGCCTGCATTTCCAGCACTAGGGAGGCTGAGGCTGGAGGATCACTACCAGTCTGAGATGCCTACTGAGA